>NCKU01000955.1:0-30979 GCA_003675995.1 Dinothrombium tinctorium | reverse complement strand
TAAAGGAAAATGTTAGTTTAGAAAAGCGATATGTTTAACAGTTTTACGAGTTAGGTGATGTCACAAATAAATTATTTTGAATCAATTTGCTCTCATTGTGTTTATTTCTTAACCTGATTCCTAATAGGCGTATCATTGCTCATATCCATATTCGTTTACTTTCCTTACGTATATATGTTTTTGATTCTCCCTCAGAGAAAATTTCCTTCTCTTCTACTCACAAAATTACATAAATATTCCTCAAAAGCATTTCTATCACAACATATTTTACAAAGGAACTAAACTTTAGAATGATCTCCCGTCTGATTTCAAGGGAAAAGATTCACTTCCATCCTTCAAATCATCATTCAAATATCTTCACTCTAATTAATGACACTATTCTTTCACCGAAACCAGAGATAGAGTAGACAATTTGTTTAATTTATTTTCTTTCTAAATAAATATATAATTTATTATATATAATAAATTTTTAATTAATTTTTTATAAAATTATTATTTTTAATATTATAATTAGGCTATGGAACTTTTATCCTGCCGTAAATCTCTTCTGAACAATCATATTTATATTTAATACCTGTCCAAACTGGACTTGCACAAATTTTCATTATTTATTTGCACGCGCTGTAGGGAATAAATTTTAAAAATTTTTTCAAAGTTTAATAGGACCATATCTTTTCTTCATTCATTAAAATATTCATTTCAAAAAAGGTTCTAAAAAAAGTTATTTAGCTTTGAATAAGAGCTACATCATGATGATTTTGTCCAAAATTGCCATTTTAGGATTTAAAAATTCACTAATTGCGTATTTATTAATTTAAAAATTATTTTTTATTTTTGTGATTTTGAAATAACATTATATGCTCAATATTTAATGTATTGAAATTTATGAAAAATTCCTAAAACTTTTCTATTAAAAATTTTTAACAAAAACCTTAAAATTTAAATATATTTGGCATTTCTGCTTGTCCAAATACGAATTTCGAATAGATTTTTTTGTTATTTAAAAATCATTAGTCTAAGATACCTAAATAATTAATATAATTATGAATGGTTTGAAACTTTATTTAAAATAAATAATTTTGCTTTATAATGTTTTAACACAGTAAGAAATTGACTCACAAATATCAGTAAATTTCAATCAATAAAAATTGCAACTTTATAAAAATGAATGATAATGAAACGATTAAAATAGTTTATTCAATTATTTTTATTTTTATTAACAATATCAAAATTAAATTTCGATTTAAATTTTTTGCAAAAATTAATTTTTAAAAAGAGATGTTAACATTGATTCTTCTTAAACAAAAAAATTTCAATCTTCAATGGTCCTTTATAGGGTCAAGATATAACTTTTTTTACATGAAATGGTTTAATGAGTCTTTAAAAAATGAAAAAATAATTGCTAAGGCAGCTCATATTTAGAAGAAAATCATAATTGAATTGACAAAAATCAATGGACAAAATCATTTATTACAATATCATCACCTTATTTTAAAAAATTTAATTTTTTTACACGGAGAAACCAATAGTTTTGTTTAAAAATATTTTAATTAATTATTTAATAATTGTTCATTTAAATAATAAATTTACAGTTCCTTGATTGCACTGTTGACAAAAAATATCAATGATTAAAAATTTGTGCAAGTCTAGTTTGGACAGGTTTTATATTTCAATTTCTTAAACTTTTGATTATCGAAATATTCATTAAAAATTTATTAACGATTTTCAAAAATTTTGAATAAAACGTTTAAGAAATGTCGAAAGATTTCAATTTTTATTACACTTTAAACATTTATTTAAATAAATGTAAAATAGCTAAAATGCTTTTTATTCGACTGTTCGAAGAAAATTATTCATAAGTCGATTTTTTTACTAAGGCTTCAAATCGATAGATTTTCATTTTATTGCTGTGCATTTAAATTTTTAAAAACGCTATAAAACATTTATATTCTTTCATTTCTAAAATCGAATTTATCATG
Source organism: Dinothrombium tinctorium (assembly GCA_003675995.1). NCBI lineage: Eukaryota > Metazoa > Arthropoda > Arachnida > Trombidiformes > Trombidiidae > Dinothrombium > Dinothrombium tinctorium. Next base: position 29,000 of record NCKU01000955.1, on the reverse strand, counting down.
TTTAAGGATTAAAATTTCAATCAATGCAAAAAATTGAATTATGAATTTTATACAAAATTTTAACTTTTATACTTATAAAATACATTTTAATCAACCTTAATAAGAAACTAAATAATATAATCGTTATATAAAGTAATATAGTCAAAAATCATTCTTACCTAATTTATTGAATATCTTTTTGTTACGGGTATTTCTGTAACCCTTCCGAAAACGTATCTGTTTGACCGGGGCTATACTGCAGAAACGGACTTTCGCGACATTCTTGACTACTTGCATAAAACCAATGACTTTATTTACAAAAGAATGGCTTTTCTTCACAATTACAATTATTCGAATGTTAACGAAAGCACAAGTTACAAAGATGCACTTGATCGCGTTGCTTACAGCAAAAGTACTTCTAACGAGGAACGCAAAGACACAACTGCCCAGAAGAGGTGCGTTTCACAATGTCAAAAGCAAATTGATATACTCCGAATAAAGAGAGTTGAGATCTGACTCGACTTTTGCTAATATATGCAATTTGACCACTTATTTCTGGTTTTTCATATGAGTTGCTATTTGCTACAACTTTTGACAAATGAAATCAAAACTTGAAACAAAACTAAAAGGTTAAAGTCCAATCAAGCATTTTCTTATCAGGTAATTGGTGAAAGGTCGCTGATATCATGCAGTTTGTTTATGCAAATAAGCCAATTAACTATTAGTGCATTCTGATATTAACCAATTGCTGTTTGATAGCTTATTTCAATGCAAAATGTGACAGATGCAAATATTTTCGCCACAGGCAACAACCAACTTTCCTATGGTGCAAAGTTGTGTTGTTAGTAAACAAAAATTTACATGTCATGTCACAAACTAAACCGAAATGTGCAACGCACATTCACCTCTTTAATCGTACTCGGAAAAAAGTGTTGAAGCTTAAATTCATTTTATTCTTAGCTTTAAGTTTTACTTTAAAGCTTTGGATTCGCAAAGATTTTTTGGTTTTTATTTCTCGGTTATATTTTTAAACAAACTTAATTGAAAACAAAACGAAGTATGAGAGAGATTTTCTAAAATGTCCACAAGTAGACAATTTTATTAAGTTAGAATCAATTCATTTTGGTTACAATTACTGTTAATTCTTTAGATTTTTCCTCAAATCGCAATTCAAAAATTGTATGAGCAAAATTCTTCGACAAACTCGAGCTCGAGGTTAAACTTATTACGTAAGACAAGGTATGATATTAAATAAGAAAAATTAATTGATAAAAATTCGACGAAATCATCAAAATTCAGTAAATTAAAACATTAAAAGCTTTCTTAAATGATAAATTGTGAAATATTTGTAAAAGTTCCCATTTACTTGATTCTCAATTTTTTCAAAAGCTCTGTAATTTCATTGAAAATTTTTCGACGAATTAATTTAAAATTTGCAAAAAAGCATTCACACATCTTTGAGATTCCAAATTTTTTATATCTCGGAAAAATGATACTTGCCAGAAAGAATCCATATTCCCGATTTTGGACACCAATTTTGTATTCTTACATGTTTAAATTACAAACTGTTTTCATTTATGTTTTATGCATACTCTCTTTAACAGTTTACAGATGACGAGAATTGCACACTTTTGTCAGTGAAAATAAGCTGTGCCACTTGACAGAATTCAACTTGTGCAACAAAGTGTCAACGAGTACTACTTGAAAAATCGTGCACTTAGCAGCTAAATGCCAAAACAGGCCACTTTAGAATTAATATAGGACATGAAACAATTTATCATTAATGTTAGGTAAACTGTTCTGAAGTATATTTATTCACAAAAGTTTGTATCATATAATAATTAGTTGCCAAATTTCCCTTACAAACTTTAAAAATTGGCGATCAATCATTTTTGAAGACATGAGCTGAAACATTGATATTCTTAATTTGTTTACTTGAACATAATTATCGATTTTTTTTTATACTTATTGTGCAATTTTTTAAAAATTTTTTGAGAAGTTTTTCTTGAAATTATTCACTTTGGAAATCTTTATTTTAGTCTTAGATACAGTTTATTACGAATTTTCAATTATTCATTTCATTTGTTTATTGGTAAATAAAAAAATCGAATTTAGATTAAATAAATGAAGAGGCGTTTTTCTCCTCAACTTCCTCTTTCGTTCAACGCAATAAAGTTATGATCCTAAAGTTTCGCTGTATTAATCACAACAAAATTTTTTGTATTGCTTATGTTGGCTCAAAATATTTATAACCGAGACTTTATATTGGCTTTCGCTCAATCAAAAATATGATAAGTGCAATTTTATTGATTTGAGTGAATTATTTAAAAGGTTCAAAGGACGCGAGATAACGCGTTGTGGAAAGCGATAAATGAATTTCGCTGTTTTCTTTTCTTTTTGCACTACATCAGCAATTTGAGCGGCCCCGAAGTTTTTTTTGCGATTAGTGTTTTCGTTTTGTTATTAGTTTAAGCATTGCATTGAAAACCGTTTCATGATTGCATCTATTTTCATACTAATGACTACCTTTTAGTGGATCGATTAGCTCTTCATCACTTCATAAGTAACCCTTTTAAATATTATTATTAGTCAATTATTTAAATTTATTTGATTTTATTAAACTTCTTGCGAAAAAGCTCGTTTTGTAAAGAAATGACAATTGTGGGTGAGTTTGTATTTCCGCACGGAACGACGCCTCTTGATCCTCAGGTTAGAGATTTTGCAAATGTTCCTGCTGCACGACCGACAACAAAAGAAGAATGCATCAAGTTGCACAAGGCTATGCGACAAACAGCGGTTGCACTGATCGAAACTCAGCCCGAATTGATTGTGTTTTCAACTCCGCACGGTATCAAGATCGAAAACAGTTATGCAATTTACGATCGCAATAAAGCTGAGGGAGACGCGGATTGGCACGGAGAATGGCGCGATTATAAGGCTTCGTTTGAGATCGATGTCGAGCTCTCTGAACAATTGGCGAGGTATCTACAAAAATCAGGCAATACTGTCTCTCTTTTAAAAGTTGGATTGGAATTCACCGCTATACCTTTGAAATGGGCCGAAGTTGTACCGTTTTGGTTTATCACAGAGGAGGCAAAAAAAGTTAATTTTCAGCTACCGAAAGTAATCGCAATCAGTTTACCGTTCGAAATCAAAGATAAGAGAAGCGCTGCGATTCCAACTGCGCTCAAAATTGGCTCTGATATTTACGACTTCATAAACAGCAACCAAATGCTGTCTTCGAAAAGGATTGCACTCGTTACGAGCCTTGATCTATCGCATAATCACTCCTCAGCCGCCACTAGTCCTTATCCATATTTGCCGTTTGCAAATAAATTCGACGAGCCCTGTCAAGAGTGGGCAAAGCTTGATATTAATGCAAAAACAATTGAAGAGAGCAATGATTTGTTATTGAGAAAAGCAGCGGAATATGTCGATCAAGTTGAATGCTGTGGTTACATTGGTGTGGTAATAGTTCAAGGATTGCTGCAAAGAGAAATTGTGAGAGGAACAAATTTTAAGGCCACATATGTTTACTATTCAGCGCCTGCTTATTTCGGAATGATGGCTTCGTATCATTTAAGAATTTAAATCATCTCTTGCGTTAAAGATTTTATCAAACGTTAAGAAATAAAAAATTGCTTTCACTAAATGAATTTGTATTAAAAGTTCTATTTGACTAACAAATATAAAATAAATCTACAGTGTTGGAAAAAATTAATCTAATTTTCCCTCAAAAAACAAACTGGTTTTGAGTTAAGATAATAAAGTAAATGGCCACTACCGTATGTTAGGATATTAATTTATTATCGCTTTAATGCTTTAAGAAGCAGAAATTTGCTCATTTTTGAATGTAAAGAAAAATGCACATTTTCTTATAGTAGCTGGGCCAATTTTGTCACTCAATTAAACTTATGCCAATCGAAAGGTTTCATCATCGGTATCAAAAATCTTAATGGCTTAATGGCTTTTAATCTTATAAAAAATGGCCTTCATGAGCAACAGACGAAAATGTATCAATTGTTCATTTGCCCACAACTCCTGTTAGAAAAAATCAGAAAAACATGATTCTTTCGTTAAAATGTAACATTTGTCAAAATTGATAAAATATAAAAATGAAGCTCCCTGTAAATTCCGATCGTGACTTATGGGTACTTTGTTAGTTAGCAAAATGTTTCGGGAGATCTACTGAAACACAGGTTGTCACCAAAATAAATATTCACCGATTTAAACTTCGGTGAGCACACTAAAAGCAAAAAGTTAGTTTTGCCATTCTTCGTTCAAACGAATAAAGTTTTATATTCTTTAGCATTGTTTTGTCCATTAATAGCTGCCCTTTCTCCATAATTTATTTTCCTTTAAATAACCGTTATTTTCTGTAGCTCAAGCAAGACAAGGTAATTTATTTTTGTAAACAACACAAGGTCTTTTTATTTGAATAATCACGTGAAATTTTGAAATTCGAAGTAAAAAGCATGTGGTTGTCTTATAAAATATTTATTTCGAAAGCACATTCACTCGCATAAAAAGTTGTCGTGTGAATTGCTATAATCAAGTTTACTAAAGTATCATTTAAATTGCAATTTTGTTAACACTAATCCTTATTCATTTGGCGTAAAAATGTACTTTTTTTTCTAAAAAACGTTTTATTATTAAGTTTTCCGCGCAAAGATAATTTTTTCTGGATAAAGTAGTACAAATTATAAGCGTAATCGTGACTTAATCGCAAATAAAATCAACTCATTATAATGGTAAAAAGTTGAATTCTTAAGGCTGCGTCCTTTTTATTTTGTTTTATTGATTTTTTTATTGATCAATTATTTTACATTAATTTTAAACTATAAAAATATTAATTTGAGCAGAAAAAGTTAACGAAATGTACTCGCAGTGTTTTATAATTTTTTTAAAATTTAAAAAATAAATTTTCAGATGAATGATTAAATTAAATTTATTTTAGATAGTTATAAATTAAAACAGCTTAACGTTTTTATGAAAAAAAATTCTTTTTATGAATTAAACTTCTTTGAACATCCAGACATTCTTAATGCGTATATTATAAATGAAGTTTTTACCTGTCAATTAAATAATTGATACACTCTTGTGTGCTTCAAACTTTGAAGAATCATTTCTAACATTGAAAAACGCGTAAAATTATAAATTTTAATTATATTGTGGTGTGCACATCAGCTACAGAACCACTTCTATCAACAATAGTCATCGTACGAAGAGTTACATGAGTAAATCTTCGTACTTCGCATTTCGTACTTTGCAAGTGCAGAAAAGCATGAACAAATCGGCTATCAAAATGCGATAGCAATATTTGTGCATAAATACGTTGTATTCAATGCAAATGTGAGCCTTCTGCAAAACACTCTTTTGTTCTCAATTTTACTAGCGCTTCGCTCTTGACGAGCTCGTAACAAACGCTTGCCTCACTTACCATGTCGCTTAACAACAGCCACATTAGTATTCTGGTTGCTTACTCCTTATTTTATCAAACTTATTACCTTGCTTATTCTCGCGACAAACACATTTTGTATTCGTGTGTTTTGTAAATAATAAACTTTTAAAGCCAAAATTCGTTGCTTACCAATTTTGCTTAATATTAAAATAACTAAAATGCAAAGCTTACAAAGAAAACACTTTTATGGCCAGACATCGCTGGATGTTAGTATGAACATACAGAGCAACTATCGGTGTTTACTAATGGCAATGATCTCAAACTAATTTTTAAATGAATCAAGTTAACGACTTATTTAATAAGAAAGATAAACTGATTTAAATATTTTATTTAAATAAAAAATTTAGCAAATTAAATCTTTAAAAGCTTTCTTAAATGATAAATATTTCTAAAAGTCTTGATTCTCAACTTTTTTCAACGTTTATGTGATTTCATTAAAAAATTTTCGACAATTTAATTTAAAATTTGCAAAAAAAAAAGTAACATCAAAATAAAATATTTCTGAAATTCCAAATTTTGTAATATTTCTTACAAGGTTTTCGACTTTCTTACTTAACCTCTAATCAAATTACTTTTTTAATAAGTATTCGAGAACGAGGAAAAGCGTGGTAGGGAAATTTCTCAAAAGGTATTCTCTCATGTTCAAAAATTAAAATTTTCAATTTTTAAATTCATATTTATAATCATAAACATTCAAAATGAATAATCATGATGGGTGCATTTAATTGATCAATTAAGCGATACATGCTTATTTGAAGGGGTAAATTTTTGATGTTTATAAACAAAAATATTTTATAAGTACTACCGTTTCAAAATAAAATGTTTCAATTATTGAAAGTGAGCTTAACTGCAAAGAAACTTTAACGAGACGTTTAATCATCAGTGTTTTGCAGTTAAGCTCACTTTCGATAAAAGAAACGCATCAATTTTGATCAGGGTTCGCAACTAAATTATAAACACTTGTAAAGTTAAAATTCAACAAATTTATCAATTTTGCTTAAATAAACAGGTTTCACTGCATACGATTGTATCTGATGGTTACCTTAAGGCCTTAATGATAGGTTAATTTTGGAATTGTGTAAAATAAGTTATAAGAATTATTTGTCTGTCACATGGATCTGCCATATTATTCAACTGATTCTAAAACAAATGCCGGGTTCAAAAAAATATCGACTCAATGTTTCAATGTTTCACTCGTGTTTAATATTAGAATTAAGATGAAAAGACTCAATAATGTTTTACTATAGCTTAATTCGGCAAACTCATTTATACTCCAAGTGTCGCTTAACTCATCTTTAATCCATTTAACATTGTCTTAATATTTGAAACACGCATCCACAAATTACGAGTAAATAAAACAAGATCACATCGTAATTTTTTTTAATTGCGTGCTTGACTTTCTTCAATAGTTTCTGAATAAATAGCATATTATTTAAACAGTGAAGAGAAAGGAAAATAAAATGAAAATACTTTTTTTTCATTCTAAGTTACAGTTTTCTGTAGTTGTAGTTTTAGTTCTAAAGAATTTCTAGAGCATTATTGAGGAATACACTTGTCAACGTACAGCTAAAGATAGAAAATGATTTTTGAGTTACATTTTGAATGGAAACAAGTTTAATCATCTCACTTTGCACAAAATGTTGTACTTTTTGCAGCTGCATTCCAAATGCTTTCGTTTACAATTCAACAAAAATTTTTAACAAATCGATTTTCAGTCAACATATTTCGCAGCGATACATATTTTTTAATATTTTCCGCAATAAGAAATTGAAAATGTACGCGCTGTAAAAAAGGTAACCGAAAGTTCAAGTCTATAAAATGGTTTTCAAAGAAATAAATAAAAAATACATTAATCTATTCTCTTATTTCCACGCGTTATTCAGTGTTTTTCTCGCTGCTAACCATTTGCTTAAATAACTTAAACCTACGAGTATAAGCAAAACGCCAGCGATCAACCAGTGGTCGAAGTCATCCTTAAGAATATCAAAAGTTTTCGATGGCGTGACTCTAGTATAAAAAATATCAAGACCGAAGGCGAACACGAGACACGTTGACTCAAGACTCGAAGGTGCTGTGATAATATCTCTAACGCTAACTAAGCTTTTGTTGTAATTAATAATTCCTTCCGATGGAATGGGTAACTCAGGCACATAAGGAATAAGACCTTCTTCGCGATGCTCCATTGTTGGATTAATTGGCCGACGAGGATCAACAAATGCTTTTGGTAACTCTAAGATACCACCAGACGGAAGTGCAATTAACAGATGCTTGTTGGTGATACCTTTTTCTGTTAATGTATCAACCATTGAAGAAATACCAGTTGGAAAGATAAAGTTTTGATGCTCAATGAAAGGTCTTATTACTTGTCGATGTAAGGAGGAAAATGACGTTGCATTCACTTGAGTTTTTCCTTCGTACAGTTCTAATGAACTGATTTCAGTTCTTCGTGATTTCTCGTTGTAATACGAATAAACAACAGAATTTTCAGAGTGTACGACGAAAACTGGTCCTTTCGATCTTTTATGAATGGTCGAATAAATAATGCTTCCAGTTACTGCGTCGATTAAGTACAGTGTTATAAAACTAAACTTTTTACCGAATTCAGAAATGGTTGGATCTGTCCCTTCTATCGTTACGACCATTAAATTTGGATTTAGATATTTGTAAAGGACACTTCTGTCTCCTAAAACCCTTCCTTGAGAATGAACGTGTTCCCCGTGTCTTTTGAAAACAATTTGCAATCTTGATTTAGAAGACGACTCGGAAGTAGGTAAAGTTAGGGACCAAACTCGATTTGCTTTTCTATTTTCGTCGCTGAATGCGTTGAATCCATAACCTTCGAGTAGACCGGTTTTCTCTTCACCTACTACGATAAAATATGTGTCTTTATGTTTATTTAATACTTGATTCGTCGTTTCTGGGTACAGATGAACAAAGTTGTCTTTATCCAATATAAGAATTCCTTTTAAATACGTATTATCAACATGGTATAAAAGCATGGTTTGCTTCACTTGTGTATTTAATTGCTTTTTGTCTTCAATTTGTCCTGTTATCGGATTAAAAGATAGTATGAGGCCATCTTTGGAAACGATGGTACATTTTGCTGAATATGGAAAATGAGCTGTTGTTCGTTGTACAAAGATTGACAACTTCTTTGGAGGATTCAATCTCAAACTGTTTCTCAAATCAGTGTCAAACACTGACCAAACAATTTTTCCGCTAAGTGTGTCAATTCCAAATAGCTTTCCAAATTCGGTCACCGTAACAATTATTTTATGTAAACCAAACTTATCTCTAACCAAAGTTCGAAGTTCTTTTCCACTACTTTGCAAATCGCTGCCATCAAAATCTGTATTTTCATCATTTTCATCTCCTCTTTCATTTACGATACTAGGACTGATTGCCTCCATTGAATCTGCAATGATTTTTGTAAAGTATGTTTGCAATTGAATAATTTGAGAGGAGACTCTGTTTAAAAATTGAGTGAGAATATTTTCTGAACTAAACCCTAAAGTTTGTTCAATCGTAGCATCTAATTCAGATAAAGGCAAATCCAATATTTCAGCTGATAATATGCTTGCTAACGCTTCTTCTCGCCTCCAAGAGATTCTTCCTTGCGGCGACGACAAAAATAAACTACCATCAATTGTGCTGATTAATATTTTATATGAATACTTTTGACTTTGAAGAAGAGGTATTATAAACATAGAGTTGACAATAATTGGGGAATTAGATTTAACTGTGAAGTGGCCCATCAACGCTTTATCTTCTTGCCAGTTCTCCATATCAAATATTGCAACTTTAAATTGATGCAAGTCTTTGTTAACTTTGACATTTGCCGATTCATCGACATCGTTTTTAAGAGACTCAGGCTTTGATATCAACATAAATAGGCCATATTTTGATTCTGAATTTGTAAAGGAAACTGATTCAATGTATAGTTGCTTCACCTTTGGAAATATTTTCACCAACTTAAGTTCTTTATTCTCAAATCTGATTAGAACGTGACCGTCACCATTTAAATCAATTGCAAAATATGGATTTTCAACATCTGGTTGATGGTTGAATGTGACTAGTTTAAGATTCTCAGGAACTCCTGATGACTGAAGACCGAAATAAGAAAGCGATAAAGTAGTGAACTTAACATCGTCATTAAGTGAAACGTAACTAATTTCCAAACTATTTACATCCAAACAAACAAAATAGTTTTCGTTGACAAAAGCGCAGTCTTTGGGAGAAAGCTGCTTGCTTATTGCAACTATTTTGCTTTCTTTCACATTTTGTGATTTAAAAGTGTAAACATAGAATTGAAGTTTACGATTGGATGATTGGTGAAATTTGGCGCAAACGATTTCATTTCCTTTTTCTTTAATGTAAAAATTGAAATAATCGCTATTTCTAAAAAAGAGGAAAAAAAGAAATAAATGAGATATTTGAAACGCGAAAATACCTTTCATTTTCGGTGACAATGCTTTCAGGTAATCGATACTCAGAAACGAGACTCCCGCTTTTTGCATTCCAACTTCGCACGTAGAGTCCATTAGCATTCACAGTAATCACATTGCCGTCTTCTTTCTCGACGCGAGCGGCATTGAACGGACCGCATTCGAAAACGTGTCGCCAATTGAGTGAACCGTTTTTGAGATAAATCGATGCGAGCACTTGTTTCTCAGTGCCGAGAACGATGGTTGGCGTCGAGTGCGTGTCGTACGCGACGAAATGCTTCAAACGACCGACAAAGCTTTGTCTAAAGTCCCATTTCGAAACTTGGTCTTCGTACAGACAGAGGCTCACTTTTATCAACGCCGCGATCAGCAAAAAGCTTAATTTGTCGATCGCTTTCCATTTTTTCACCATTTTTTCGTTCAATTTTTCGCTTTTCTCGCTTTTCGCTTTTCGAACGCTGTTTTCCGGCAATCGATGCGTTCGCGGCGCCGTCTGTCGCCGTTCGTTCGCAGAGAAAGTTTCGTAACGTTTTCAAATTTGTTCAAAACTTTGTTTTTAAACTGATGAATGGTGGTTTTGATTTTGTTGATTTCTCAATTTGAAAAATGCGAAAAATTTATGCTTTAGAGATAGCGACATAGTCCCGCAAAAAGTTAAACTTATTTAAAACTTTTATAAACTTTTAGTTGATATTAAACAAAAATTTGAATTTCTAAAATAAAAGAATTTTTTTGTAAAATTTTCTAGAAAGTTAAACATGACTTAAATCTATGTTCAAAAAAAGTTTGCTTTATGAAAAGAAATATTCAAGACTCTAGAAATCACACAATTGCTTTATTAAAAACATTTATTTTTCTAATTAATATAAGATTCAAAAATCTATAACCTCTGAAAATTAGAAACTTTGGGTAAAAGAGAATCAACTAGTTTTGTCTAGTTAGCAAAATCAACTGTCCAAGGAAGTACTTATCCTAAAAACATTAAAATTAAATAAGTAGAAACAGAATGTTTTAAATGCAAATGAAAATTTTTCATCAGTTTTGTTTTCTGCCAACACTTTTTCACCATCTTAAAGCATCGAACGAGAGTTTATTTGTTAAATTTTTCTCTAACAAATTTTCGAATCAAAATAAAGAAATTAGTTTTGGAATTTCTCAATGTGTTTCTTCTTTATCATAGAAAATGATGACTGTTCATCTTCGTCAAAATCCATTTCTGAAAAAGCAAATCAATTTTTAGATTGATTTCGAAAGTACTTCTAAAAATGACGCTTATGTTGATAAGAAACGGATGTGTAGAAATTTTTGAATATCCAAAAAAGCAAAAAATTTAATGAATTTTATCTAAGAAATTTTGAGTGATTCAATTAATTCACTTCACTTCAGAAATATATTTGTTGGCTAAAAAGTATAACTTCGAAAAAACACGGAACTGATAAAATAAATGATTTAATAATTTTTCTTATTACTTATAAATAACTTCTTATTTTTTAATTAAAAATCATATAAAGAATGTTCATATTTTCTCAAAAAGACTTATATTATTTGTGTCGATATATAATTTCTTATTTTGTGATTAAACAAAATTTTTAATTTGTAATTCGTTATTTAAATTAAATATTTCCACCATAAACTTAAAATATTTTTTCCTATTTTTACTTACATTGATTTAAGTAATTTTTATTTAAACTGATTCTAATGCATTTTTTAATGCATCTTTTTCTAATTTAATATTTCTTGTAAGCTTCTAAAAGTGTTTGACAATTTTTTGTTCAATAAATCACATTTTTTACAATAGCAGCTGAAGACAATGTCTTAATCTATTTATTTAATGATTCATTACAAAAAATTAAACTTTTGAAATAAGAATTTTTGGCGCTTCACGATTGAGAATTGATTGTGGTATAGATATTGTCTTATTACTAAGCATAAAAGAATCTGGTTGAATCGCACTTGAAAAAAACTTTTTAAGTACTCATGTTTCAATTAAGAAAAATTCAGAGTGTTTTTAGTAAATTTTATGGCATAATAAAAATAAACTAATCAAATTGTCTTATGCTTCTTTCGAATTCCACTATTCACTCTAATTTGTGCAGTTAAGGGTAGAAAAAATTCGCTTCTTTCTCCATTTAATGGGGGCAGTGCAAAACTCGCACCAAAATGCGTTCTTCAACAGCTGTGAAAAGTGGTGGGGAATTTGCACTCTTAACTGTGTCTTAGAAACTTATTTATAGATTCCACTTCATTTCTACATTTTTTCAATTGATCAAAATTCAAATGTGATTTGATTTCTAATGTTCTCCTAGCTTGTTTACGCTCTTTTTTTTCAATCTCTCTTACCTCTAACATAATAATCTGTGTCTAAATCGAAGATCTGAAGATCAAAAAGTTGTTTTAAATGAATTAAAACTTAAGTGCTCTGCTTTGAATTTTTTTTATTCTTGTTTTTTTTAGTAAATATTGTGCTGAGCACGTGTTTTTAACTTTGGATCCTTTTTTTTTGCAACATCATCATGTTAAATAATCTTAAATATTTTTTTATGTAAAAACTAACAACGCTGTTAACTTATTCTTGAAAAATCATGTAAACAAGCTCAAATTTCATCTCTGAAAATAAAATTACGTCTTATCGAACAAAATCAAATCCGTCCTGTTTAAATAAAGATTGCATTAAATTATTGGTTTTACTTTCACATTTGTAGCTTTACTTTCTGTTTTTTATGCATGTGAAATAAAGTCCAAGTTGAGTGCAGCTAAAGTGAATGCTGAGACAGCTTCATTTAACATTTGTTTTACTCGCTTTTTCTTCATACATTGAACACGTTTCATGCTTGAAATTTTGCTACGAGGAAACATTTTAACTTATGTTTTAAAGTTAACGAAGATCAATTTCTTATCGATTCGAAAAAATTCAGTACTTGAAACAAGAAACGTAAAATTGTTAATAGTAATTAGAGAGATAATGGGCTTAGAAACTATAATCAGTTGCATAATCGACGTATGCGGCACTGCGTCTGAAAGTAAGATCTTAATTATCTCGGACCTTGAGATAAAAAGTTTGAATTAAATCGATATCGTTTCATGAACTTCTATCAGCGATCGTCAAAAAAGAAACTAGAAAAAATTTGATATTCTACATAGAGAATTTTGACTCTGTCAGTTTTTGATAAGTGAATCACTCGATTCATTCAGTTGTGCTGAATCGCAAAATTTCTTCATTATCTCTCAGCAACCGTTTCAAAAGCAAGTTTATTAAAATATTCAAAAGCTCACTTTAAAACTCTTTTATAAATCCAATTTTCTTAATAACAGACAGCAAAAACAATCAAGGACTGAAAATGGTCATATTGAACAGAATGATCAAAAATTGCAATCCTCAAATGTCTGTTTAAACTCGCTATTCGAATATCGTTTAGACAAGGAAGTAATTTATTCTTTGCACTTGCACGCTATTTATATCTGCAAAACAAAACTATTCAAATCCTTATTAATAAATTATATCTCATCGTCCTTTTCGCTCAGAACACTTTTCAATTTGTAAACACTTATTGCAATGAAATATGTACGCATTGCGAAGAGAAACAACTTAAGCTAAAAACATATTACCAAAAGATAGAAAAGGATACTTGAACTTTGTATTCGATAATTATTCATTTCATGGTAAGAAATCATTTTCAAATATATCCTTACTCGTTATTGTATAAATTTAAAACTATAACAATGAAATTATCTAAAGTAATTTAATTATTTGTAATCTGAAGCATTATTTTGGACACATAAACTATAATTGTTGTTGATAATAAGTTGTCAACAACGCATTAACTTATTTCTTTTCTTTAATGATCTATATGAAATATCGCAATCTCAAAAAAAATCTTGGCCCAATCACCTTTGCTTGTTTTATTTATTCCGCTCTTAATTCTGAACGTTTTTCAATTTCAGCAGTTTACTGACGTAAATATGAACGACAATATTAAACATACTATACTTCAACTGAAAATGATATAAATTTAGCTTATGCCCTCAAAAGTTTGTCTTATCGCACTTTTTTCGTTTTTTTTCTAGCATTTTGATTTTTATAAATTACAAACAAAGATGTTGAAAGATATTCCTATGATATTATTATGTTTTCGGGAAATGTCTATTGATATTTCGCCAAACATGTTTTGTAATTTAATTGAAAATATTTTTTTAAAACACTTTTAAAATGCCTTCCATTTACCTTTTTCAAAACAGATGGAAAGCTTTCAAATATTTACATTATTTAAATTAAATGGCTACAGTTCAAGCTCAGTGCGACAAATAATAGTTCTTTAAGTACAAATTTTATTGATTCTACAAATTACTAATAAATAAAACTACAAAAATCTCCCATGTTAATTTTCTCAATTTTTAAAGCTCCTGATCAAATTGTGTTTCTAAATAAATATAACCTGAATAAAATTATTTTAAAAGTGTTTTTGTGTAGATTTTACAAGAAAGCAACTTAAAGTTTTGAAAAAACGAGTAAATTAAGCGGACAAAAATTAATCTTGATTTATTTAAAATTAAAACACAAGAAATCAAATTTTCATTTTTTCTTCTCCTTTTTATTTGAGAAAAAAGTTTGCGAGAACGGTAAAATAGACAAGAATTTTTCTATTTTATTCAATCACTTTTTCATCAAAATAGACATTGTGTCATTGATGGTTTATGTAAAAAATAGCCAATTTATTAATTAGTTGGAAATCTTGTTAAAATTTCAAAATTTGCAATTGTTTGTGGACGCAATGTAATTGAATGAACACTTTTCACGTGTATTTGAAATTTATTGAACATTTAAGTCAGGTGAACGTCATTTTCTTCGAATAGCTTTATTAAGTAATATTAACTGATATTACCTTTACGAAATTACCGGTAACTTTAGTATAGCTGTTAAGAACATTTGGCATTGATAGTGTTTCTTCATTACCGTAAAGAATAAATGTGTAATTTGCATTAATGTCTGCATGATTAACAATTTGATTTTGATTTCATTCAACAAATAATTTCATAGAATGATTGAAGTTTAATATTTAATCTTGATTATTGCTACAATTAATTGAATTTATGAGAAGTTAAAACAAAGAGTTTTGTATTCTTTCAAAATTTCTCAACAAAAATGATTAACACGAAATAAACATACTTGAAAATTCGTTTCATAAACCAACATATAGTGAAATGATTAAATAATTGCAATAGAGCTTGTGCTTTTTACTTTTAATTGCTTTGTTTTTAATTGATAATTTGCGCAAGAAGAAATTGCACTCGTATCAAAAATGATTTAAGAAGCATGAGTTGCATTTTCGAACACTTCACATTACAAGAGAAACTACTTACTAAATTCACAATAAACTAATCTGAATTTTCTAGCACACATCGCAGAAATAAGAAAATTTATTTTTCTCAGAATAGAATATCAAAATTGAAAAATGTTCTTCATTGAATTTTTATTGTGAAACCTGAATAATAAATTCTTGAAAGCTCTCTTCTTTTTGAAACAGAGAGGTTATTTCTGTAAATAATTGCTTGTCTTAAAAAATTCAATTTGGCTTCCCTGTTCAAAGATTACGTATTACCAATTTACTTTTACGAAAAAAACTTGAAAGAGTTGAGTTGCATCATTGAAGTTTTTGCATTAAAAGTTAATTTTCATTAAAAATGTCTCAGCTCGGAGCTTTATGTTTATGCAAAAAACAAATTTTTTAACATCATAAAATTACTTTTCTGCAATGTAAAAATATATTTGAAAACATGATTAAACTATGAAACACGGTTTAACAGTTTTATTTGAAGGTTTCATAGTGAAAAACGTGAACGACGCTTTTACTTTACTTTTGTTTCCGATAATGCCAAATAAGCTTCTTTCACAAAGATAAAATATTTTAAAACAAGCTGACAGTCTTATATAAATTATTTGAGGCATTTAGTGATTATTTTTCCCTCTAGAAATTATTAAGAGGCGATCGATATTTGAAGGTGATTAATTTCTCTGCATTATTTTTGAGTATGACTTATAATTAACTTAACATTTAACTTATAATAGTTGATATTTATTAATTTATTAATTTTTAATTTATGAAAACAAGACATACTTGGAAAATAAAATTGTAAAAATTAACTTCGAATCTGCTTTTCAATTATTGTTTTTGAGGCGATTTCGCCTCTCAAACACTAAGATATTGCGTCAAACACTGAACACAATAGCGTCACATTGTTTTATCAGATTTTCATTGTGACGTGTATTGATGAAATAAAAATAAAAATGCCTTTGCGAAATAGACGAGAAATACATTTTTATAATCATTTGTGTGAATTATATGTCTGAGTTAAAGTAGACAGTCAATTAATAATTAAAGCTATTTTTATTAGCCTTTTTTGGTCGTATCGGATTAAACGCATTAACCGCAGTGCGCCGTGAAAGTTTGCTTGCGTTTCTTAGAATTAGCAAAACGCAATATATTTTTAGTCCCGTCAATTGCATAATATATTAATCTGAAATCTCAACGCATTTAAAACGCAAAAATCTGCCTCGCGATTTTTTTTTTCTCGCAGGCAGATGTTAAGTCGAAACGCGATGGACTTTTTCATGCTTATTTCGCCACAGATGATAGTTGGCACAAGTCGCTCGAATAATGGCTTTTCTTTTGTGATTAAAAGTTTTCTATGATATTTTTTAAAATAGCAATAGAACTTGCTTATCACGTTTCACTTCGCTTCCGAAGTTTTGTTTCGATTTTGTCACATGCGTCTTGTTATTTTGTACTCAAATTCACCCGCAAATCATTTTGTTCGACGAAGTCAAAAGTTTTTGACTTCTCAGTTTATAATCGCTTTATTCATTTTTTTCGCATTATGCGAAGCTGGGTTTATACGAAAGGCAATGTGCACAACTTTTTTAGCTCCGTTTAATTGCACAAAAATAAATATTTCGCAATAAGATTTAAAAAAACGAAGCTTAAAACTTGCAATCGTTCAGCATGATTAATGAGATGTAAATCTCTTATCGGTTAGTGGTATCCAAAACTAGTATAATTAAGTGTTAGATTAAAAAGATCACTTTTTATTACTATTTATATTTAAATGATGATTTTTTTGATAGAAAAAATTTTAATCTTTCTCAAAAATTTGCTTATGCTTTTAATTGCAGTAAGCCACTTTCGATCACTGAAAATTTGAACTTATGGATGATTGATTTGTTTAAATCATTTCATTCAGTTTTTATTACGAAAATTATGTTTAAAAAGAGCAGTTTCACTGTTTTACAAATGAATAGATTTATTGAGAAGGGGTGTAGCTAACAATGCGTAATTATATTGTCGGATAAGCCCTTTCTAATTAAATCTATTCAGTTGTTTAAAATTACAATATTACGTGAATAAAACAAAAAACTTTTGACAATTGTGGTTGAATTTCCTTTTGGGATTTTTATTTTCGTTGAACGCAACAACGACGTAAATTGAAAGTAAGCAGAAAACATTTGCCTCGCTGTTGAAATTTCAATGTTTTAAGTTTTGCTTTTAATCTCGAAAGAATAAGATATCAATATTTTCTTGACCTAATTTAGTTCGTTACAATTAATCCACAATTGACGGTCTCTTTTTGTTTTTTTAACAAGCAAATTTTTAAAGAATGTGTTCAAAATTTTTGTAACTTTTAAACAGTTTAATGATTTTTTTAAAATCAATCTTTTTCATCGTGACTTTTCAGCTTGGAATATCGTCAAGGGTAATTTTCTCTTTTCATTAAGCTTTGAAAACTTTTTAATTTTACTTCTCAACTCTTTCTATTTCGCGCTTAATTTTCTTTAATTGCATATTTTTGATCTAAAAAAGCCGATTTTGTTAATGATAAGAAACTAGAAAATTAGGGGAATATTTTAATTATTTTATTTATATATTATAGGAATATTATAAAATTAGCTTATTCGCTGAGAAATGTCAATTTTTTGTTTTGAAAGTAGTAATTGTATTTTATTCATCAACAATTAATAATAGGACATCATTTATTTGATAAAATGAAGATTAAAGTATAAAATTTTAATGGATCAAACCATTTTCAAAAATAAACTTGCTGTAATTGTTGATAAATCAGCATTTCTTCAAAATTTGATCAAAAATTTTTTATTTTTTTAAATGTGCCAAACTTTCCGCTCGATGATTATGAAATCTTCAAAGTATTTTTAAACTTTCTTCAATTTTTAATCTGTCAAATCTTTTTACAATGATCAGAATTGCCCTATAAAATTTCAACTCGTGTTTTCAAAAATGCAAATTACAAAACGAATAGAAATTAAAATTGATGCATTTTAAAAGAAAGTCATTTTTTCATATGCAGTTTAGTCTCGTTTTTATGAGCAAAGTTTTGTGTACCTTATAGTATTAGTAGTTCATAAACTACTCGCTTTAATGAACAATTTTTTCTGCAAAAAAAAGGTTCAATAAAACGAGGTTCAACTATAACATAATTTTATGCATTTATGCTTTGGTGCAACTTCAAGCAATAAATTTACACTTTTCGGCGATTAAGTTGCCTTGTTTTAAATGATCTCTGTGAAATAATCACTGCTGCAAAAAAGTGAGAAACACAGGGAGAAGCAATACGAATTAAAGTGTAACTAAAGAAGCTTGGTATCGAGTTTTGTTAAAAATGATTTGGCCACAAAACGCTCGAGGCAGCAACTAGCCACTAAATTAATGCTAATTAAATTTGAGCCCAAATAAAATATGAGTACGAATTTAAGATGAAATAAATTTAAATTTTAAATTTAATCGACTTAAGCTATTTAATTTTTAAACTTTATCAATGACACTTGGCATATGAATCGAGTGAATTATGAGTTATATTTAAGAGCAAAATGCAAGAAAAAAAATCTTCAATTGCAATGAGAATAAAAAAGTTAATTAAACATAATTTGAGGAAAGAAAAGTTAAGTAAAAATATTATCGATAATTTATATGACGATGAAGGGATATTGCAAAATGAACGTGTTAACAAAAATTGTATTTAAAAAATTTTCGAAGAACTTGAAAAATAAAACAAAAACTTGAACGATAAAAGTTTTTCAAAACTTATTCAAACTTGAAATATTTGTGATCAATCATTTTCAAGAACAAGCAAAAAGTAAATAGAATTCGCGAGAACGTTTGAACGAATGAAAAAGGTAATTTTCACCCTTTACCATTTCTCGTTATAAACTTGAACCTCAAAATTAATCGTTACGTTTCATGTGTCAGAGAAGATGATTATTTTTTCTATCTCTCTCTCTCTCTCTCTCAAAGAAAAATTTACAAGTTGAGTTTGAAAATTCGAGAGTGAATCAAAGACCTATCTATTCTATGTAAGAACAAGATCGAAAATGTTTTTTAAAAAGTGAAAATTTCAGTCAAAATTATGTAACTTTGTGGCGCCGGATTTTGCGTAATGATTCACGTCGAAAAACTTTTCTAGCTCTCTCTCTTGCTCTCTCTCTCTCTCTCGTTAATTTTTTTGTGAAAAAATTTTAATCGCTTTTTAAAGTGAAATTTAATTGAATTTAGCAAAAACACTGGTCGTGCTCACCATGCGTGAAATTGTGTCCTCGATTTCGTTTGCGAAAATATATTCAATTTTGAAAACAAAACAATCGAGAGGTTTAAAGGCGGAAATGTACGCAGTCAAAAAGCAATCAATGGTGTAGTTTAGCAACAAATTTTTATTTTCGCTTTTTTACCGTATTCGAAAACGATCTCCTCGTTTCGGGTACCATTACGGTGCTTAGTTCGAAGTGATTTGCTCTCTTTCTTCTCTATCTCGACGCTTTTTCATTTCGTTTCGCAGTAAAAATTTTTGACAATAAAACAAAAACAAGATAATTTATGGCGCATTTATCGACCGTTTCAAATTAAATCTGTTGCTTTAATTATCTGTAAACATAAAATATTTTATGTCACTTTTTGAAAAAAAAGGAGCTGAGCATTGAACACACAGAAAACGATCATCGAGCGAAGCTGAACATCGATCATCTGCTTGCTTTTATCAAAAAATAAAATTTAAATTGAATTTTTCAACAACGAGAAATAATTTCGAAAAAAAAATGTTATAAAAATGAAGATACGATTTCGCGAAATATGCGAATTTCTCGCTTCTTCTTACTTCTAAAAATGTTCGAAGTGTGACCTGAAAGTTAGTAGTAAAGTGATATTTTTTATTTAGTTGAACGTCCTTTTCAAGGCATTCATAAATTCAAGTTTTGCAAAATTTAGGTCCTAAAGGAGTATTAAAAGTAAATATTAAATTTCTGAAGAAGAAAATTTCCCTTTAGTTATAAATCAAAAGTCATTAAAAGGTTCGCCATTAAGCGAGAGAGCGAGAAAAAAGGGTTAAACGCATCTGCACTTTAAAATGCTCGCCTCTGCACTTTGCAATTACTTAATTATTTCTTGAGCTTAAAGAAGAAAGAAACGCGAAGAAAGAAGAAAATTTTGTCAACCTTTTTTTGTTTCTCAATTTCAATTTTTTTTTCGAGAACCCTTCGTTTTCGATAGCTTCTGAAAAGCAATTAAATATGAATTATAAACTTTCAGGTTAATAACGAACGGTGAGAAAACCCTTTTTCATCTGTTCACGTCGAGTATTCGTTTCAAATAAATACATGTTTCACTTCGCTTCAATTTATGAGTAAATTGATTTTAAATAAACTGCTCGCAATTTCTAACAACTCTCATATGATCACCTGTTTCTATGCTCTCACTTATTTAAATCGCTCGCCTCGCCTATATCGCTTTAGTTTTTTTAATTTCAAAAAACATAAATATTTTCACTTTTCTATCGGCGTGCTTTCGCAACTTTTTTATCTTCTCCATTCTAAATCAATTAGCGATTAAATTTTTTTGTGATTAGTTTAAATTAAAAAAGTATGAAAACGCGTTAAGTTCTAATAGAATTGTGAACGAGCGGAAAAAAATTACAAAGTGTGCAATACACACATCAATCTTTAATTTGATCAATATTTAATTTTTTTGATTACATTTAATGGATGCAAAGGATGCGTGTGTTTTACCGTTTTAATGAAACACAGCACGAAGCCTATGTAACTGCGACATATTTTGCGTGTCTGAAAATTAAAAATTCAGACTGAGTTCGTTTTCATCATCTATTTTATGTGATATTTTTTCGTCGCACCAAAAACACAAAAAAAGTCTGGGATTACACACAATTCGTCTATGTATTGTCTATGTACAACGGTTGTGCTAAATGACAAATGAGCGTTTTTGCAGAAAAAAATGCATTTAATGTAATTAAAAAAGTGGACGCATTTCGCTGTTACAATGTGACGAAAAGAGAGAGAGAGAGAGAGAAAAAAGAATTGCACGCCTAAAGTTTTTTAAAGCGAGAAAGAGGAGAGTTCGCTGCAAAAACTAGCGGAGGTAATAAACCCTTTCATGCCTAACACCAGTAATCAATCAATCACTCGCTTCCCCCACTCATGTTTCTGGTGCCGTCAACGAGCACTTAACAAATTTGATACAACGTTTTAATCGAGCAATTAACCGTTCGCTGCTCGACAATTTTTGCCTCTCTCACCACCACTCGTTCTTTGCACACGCATTTTCGCTTCGAAAAAAAACTTCGGACGATTACTGCATTCCGCTTCTCGCTGCTACTCGCTAGCAACGCACGCATTTTCATCTATGTTTCATTCCGCGTTCATCTCGTAGAAATTTTCTCTCATTACAATGTGACCGCCGGTGCTTCGCGTGGTCTGCGTGCGCGAAAGAAGCGAATGCCAGCCGATAAAAGCCGAACTTGGCATCTCGGAACTCGATTCACTATCTCAATATAAAACTACTGTGTGTGTGTGTGTGTGTGTGTTCACGTTGCGATAATTTCGGAGATTGACTTAAGAAGTGTTGAGAAGGGCGTTCGTTTGAAATAAAAAAGAGAAAATAAAACATCGAATATACGAGTATTCGAGTATAGGGTTAGGCAAAAAATGTGAAGTGTGTGATCATAAAAAGAGCAGAAAAAGTGAGCTCGCATAATAATCATAAATAATATTTCGGTGCGTTCGGCGAAAACGACCACAAGGTGCGAGGGACCCGAGGACTTGTTGCGAAAGGTGTGCCCAACAGACCATAAGCCAAGCGCGTGCAGCAATAAGGTGGGCTCAGTGTGAACAAAAGTTTCGGTAGGCGTGGATACGCTCGTCCGTTGGTCCGAACGCCGATTTTGGCATCTTTTTTTCGGGCGACGAGAAAACAAGAATATAAAAAAAGAAAGGAAAAAGAAAAGAAGACGAAGAAGACGACGAATGCGAAGCAAGTGATATAAAGCCTTGTAACAAGCCAATATACACTACTATTACTCTAAGTCTTCATTATCAGTCTTTGCCTTCTTTTAAGTGCTTAACGAATCACTCCTTCGACAATATTTGCCGTAAAACTGTGTGCTGTTTGCGAAAAAATCATCGCTCAAATTTTTTAAAATTATGTATATCCAAATAAAAACTATGTGCTCTGCGTTCTATTTTACCAAATATTCATCTCTGGCGAACATTTGCCGGCACTCGCCGGCTTCACAGTGTTTGCACGTAGCTTTTATTTTACTCGCGGTCATCGCGATCAATTCAGTAGCAGCAAGATCTATGCAACCGCATCTGTCTCTGAACGAAAGTATTGAGCAAAGATTCAGCAAAGCTATAAGCGAAGAGCGTCTAGAAGATGCGTTGAAAATATTTCTCGAGGAGTGGGAAAGTCGACATGGAATCAAAAGCCGTAACCGCTCGGTGAGCGAAGAAATGCAAGCCGACTATCCGCTGGTGGTACCACCGTCTTGGGCAAGTAAACGTCAAATCGACCCGAACAGTTTGCTGCCGAGCCTCGAGCAGCAGCAGCAGCAGTCGAGTGACGGTGAGATTGCCGTCGACGATAGCGTGTCCGACGACGGCTATAGGAGTGCAACGAATTGCACGCGTTGTGTAATGCACGAAGAGGCACGTCAAAGACGTCTTCAAGAAATCAAACTTGATATTTTAAATAAACTCGGCTTGAAGCAGGCACCAAACGTAACAAGTAAAACACTGCCACGAATTCCACCCTTACACCACTTATTGGATAGATACGGTATCCTTGGGGATGATCCTCAAACTCTTTCCTCCTCTTCCCGTCCGGGACAAGATTCGCCACCGTACGACGAAGAAGAGATGCCAAGCGATCAGCCGCCCGATGCAGAAGACGACGGTGAAGATTTTTACGTTAATACCGAACGCGCGATTAGTTTCGCTCAAAAACGTAAGTGAAATTATTTTCGATGATTCGTTCGCCTGATTGTTGTCAGCTTTCTGTTTTCGATCGTAGCAATCATTCAATTATTTCATTGCCGTTAAGCGAACACGTTTGAAAAAAAGCGTTTTAACGGTTTTGCTAAAAAGTTTTACACCCTCAGGCAGCGAGCGGCGTAAATGACGCGGCTAATATTGCAGTTTTTTCTTTTCAAATTGATTCGTGATCAAAGTAAACAATGATGTAAAAGCTCTCTTTTTATTTACTCGACATTATCTCAATCTTTATTTATAATATTTCAACATTTTGTTTAATCTTTTTTTACATTCAATCAAATAGAATTTTTAAAAACTTCATGCTGGTAAGTTCATTTGATTTCGGCTTATCAAATATCAAATTTTGTGGTATCAGTGAAAAATTTAGGCTTGAATGAGCTTGATTAATTTGCCGATTGATCTAGAAAGTTGTAGTGTAAATATAACAAATTGTTTAACTGAAAATTTTGCCTGCTAGCAAAAGAAGAAAATGAAGAGAAAAAAGGGCAAAAATGTTCCCCAAATTTTCGGCACCTTTTCCTACTTTGCTTAAAAACTTTATTTTTTACTTCCTTCACTTTTGCAGCCCTCGAAAAAAAAACGGATTTTGCTTTCAAAAGATCGCGTTTTTAGGAAAGTTTTAACACAAAAAATGGATTCTGTTTTTCGGTCCCATTCAATTTTGAAACATCGCAACGAAATAATCGCTTTTAGCCGTGGATATAACAAAGAGAAGTGAGAGAGAGAAACGATCATTTTTCATTTCTGATCTGATCAGCAGCACATTACATACCTCCTCTTTTGCCACACTGCGTAAAATCCAATGTTCTGCTAGGTTTCCCTTGTAAACAAGCGGCCGGTACAAAAGCGTTATGCCCTCGCTCATGGGTCACCATCCGGGCCTCGCAATGGTACAACTGTTCAATTATATACATTTACGAAAAAATAACCCCAAGGAATATAAGTTTTTTTATGTTGTTGTATGCGGTGTATTCATTTGTTTTCTGTTCTCTTTGATTTTTTACTCGAAAGCGAAAAACGAATTTTGCTTCTCGCGTACCGATTTTCATGCTTTTTTATCGAATGAGAGTAACGAGAAATCAAGAAGAGCACTTCGATCTTTCTCCTCTGCTATCTCGCTTCCCGATATTTCACATGCGCTCAATCATTGCGTAATCTCGGTTAATCTTTGAAGAGTCTTCGGACCATTTCCAGGTAAACAAAGGGGCAAACAGAGAAGAAAGGTCACTGCCACTACCTACTAACCGTTTGTATCAAATGTGTTCCTTTTTTAGACACAAACTAGCGGAATGCTTAGCGATGAAAGGGCGCAGTTTAAAGGGTCATTTACGCGAGAGGCTCAAATATTTCAATTCACACAAGCGTCTACGCGCAAACGTAAACGACAGTTAAAGGTGTTTCTCGTGAAAAGCGCATTTTTGTTCTTAAATAATTTTTCTTGCTAATAAGCTCTTTGCGAAACTCGCTCATTTAAGCCTAAAAAACTACGGATAACAAAGCAAATGGCCTACAATCGATGTTTCGGAAAAAAGCTCAAGCCGAGATCAGCTTACATTCACCACCTGCCCACCTGTCATTCGGCCCGTTTCGCTTTGCTTTCTTTTTCGATTGAAGTTTTTTCTCTTGAATTATACAACAGCAGGAAAACGCATGATGATTTTCGATTATTTTCATTATAAAAACCTCAGCTGGTCCTTGAGGCCATGATATGCCCGAAAAATCTGCTGCGGTTTGTTGCGGTTTCACTTAACATATCCACAAAGACTTCGCTTCTTTTCTAGCTGCATGCGAACTGCTTTGAGGCACGTTGTATTTGAATATTTTTTTTTTTTAGAAACAAAAAATTGAATATTTTCTCAAGCATGAGAAAAAAGCAAACGCGAAAAAGTGTGATTTTGAAAGAGCTCAACATAATTTGTCCTACTTCGATAATTTCTAAAAATTTCTATTTAAAAACATTATTTTTCATTCCTTTGAACACAAAATTTCGACAAAATAGCCTAAAGAAATATGAAGAATTAAAACTTTTAATCTTCAATTAATTATAAATGATTACAATTTCAAATATCTTTGAAATTTAAGCAATTTTAAAATAGTTTTCGAGTAAAGTAGATTATGTTTATTGACCTTTCAATTCAACTACTTTTAGCTGAGCACAGTGCTTCTGCTGAAAAATCTCATGAATTTGCTGATTTTAAATAAATTAAATAACGAAGATAAATTGCTATGAAAAATCGTGATCACGTGTTGGATTGTATAATATTTTCATATTTGATTGAAATTGAAAGATAATATCAGAGATTTACATCTCAAGAGGCTGTTTCTTACATAAGCGTTTTGCATTCTAAGTGTTTCAGCGGCGAATAATTAAGCAAAAATATAAGAATTCTAATCTCTTTCGCTTTACTTTTACTTTCGTTGCACTTCACTTTTAAAAAGAGAATCAAAAAAATTTTTTCGCGATAAAACAAGTCTCGAGGAAAAAATTTTCTCTGTTCTACGCTCATATCAATGTTAAAAAGCCGTTTCTGGTGAGAACCAGTGCCAAGTATAGAAAACCGCCTCTTCTTATCAAATGATGCGTTTGATTTTGCGAAATCGAAAAATTTTTTAAATACGTCCAATTACATTTTCTTTACATTTACAGCACCTGATAGTTGGCAGGTACCAAAAGAGCTGAAAAGCCAATACTTTCAATTCACCGCAAAAGTGATGAACTCACATTTGACCAAAGCGCATCTGTGGATCTATGCGAAGCCGTCCGAGGAGCATATGCGTGAGGAAGTGGAAGAATTACCAGCTTGGGTTGTTGTCTATCAAATGGTAAAAGCAAAACGTGGCGATTCTCCCACATTGATGCTTGTAAGTGAATTTTTTTGTGATGTCCTTCCTCGCTCATCTATTTAAAAATTCGAAATAATATTTCAATGCAAATGTAATTCGATTGCTCATTCCTTGTGCGCGATAATCGAATCGCGAAAAACACTTGAAAACTTTTGATCAATTTAACCCTTTGTAAATATTTGAGGAAAAAAGAATATTCAGTTTTAGCAAAAAAATTCTCAATTTTTTGTCGCGGAATTTACATCGATAAGATAAAACAGAGAAGCGAAGCCGCGTTCAAACTTCAAATAGAAAAATGTTTCAACATGTTCGTCTTAACCACTTCATACGAATTTTCTTCTTTTCACAAATGTAGAAGTTTCTTGTTATCGCGAGTCAGATAAAACAAAGGTCATTGAAATAGGTAGTCATAAGAACATAGAAGCGTGAACAGGAACAAAAAAAAATAGAAAAAAAATATAATTTTAAATGAAAAAATATTTAATAAAATACTTGGCTAAATTCTTGAACAATAGAATGTAAACATCGTATCAGCCTAATTACATATTTGAAGTACGAAAAATAAAAATCATCATACATCTAAAGCAAAGTCTGACTCTTATCTTGCTATTCAGAAATTTTCATGTTTAATTTCATTATCGTTTTGCTCTTTTTAAGGTTCGAGAGAAGAAAATTCAAGTGAACGCTAAAAAAGGCAATTGGGTCAAAATCGAGGTGAAAAAATTGGTCACTCAATGGATACGCTATCCGAACGAAAACATTGGTCTTGTTGTTCATTCGTACGACAGCAAAGGCCGTGAATTCATAATTAGAAATCCCGACGATAACAGTGACTTATCTAAGGTGAGCATCGTGATTTACCGCTAGCCGCCACTCTTTGTTCGCAAGCATCTGCTCGAATTCGCTTTTGAAGTACACATGTCGCTTTTTGTAGAACAAG
This sequence comes from Dinothrombium tinctorium, assembly GCA_003675995.1. Taxonomy (NCBI): domain Eukaryota; kingdom Metazoa; phylum Arthropoda; class Arachnida; order Trombidiformes; family Trombidiidae; genus Dinothrombium; species Dinothrombium tinctorium. Next base: position 1,995 of record NCKU01000955.1, on the reverse strand, counting down.
GCTAATTTTTTGTTTTTATCACATGTTCACAGCGAACTTTTATCGACTTGAAGGTTGAGACAAAAACTCAAAATCGCAAGCGTCGAATGATTGGATTGAATTGCGAAGAAAATTCGAACGAAGTGCGCTGCTGTCGATACCCGTTGACAGTCGATTTCGAAGAATTCGGATGGGATTGGATAATTGCGCCGAAACGCTACGAAGCGAATTACTGCAGCGGCGAGTGTCCATACGTATTTCTCCAAAAATATCCACACACGCATCTGGTTCAGCAAGCGAATCCGTCCGGCTCGGCGGGTCCGTGCTGCGCACCGCGTAAAATGTCAGCAATATCGATGCTCTATTTCGACGATAATTACAACATAATCTACGGAATGTTACCGGGAATGGTTGTCGACCGGTGCGGCTGCTCGTAACGCTCGTTTTGACCGCCGTTTCAAACATTGAAAAACTTTTTTTCAAACAAAGTTTGTTTTTGAGAGCGCAATACTCATCAATCGTTGCTCAACAACTAAACCATTGGTGCCATCTGTTATTTTGTGCCTTATCGCATTTAATTAACGCGGAAAAGCGAACGAAACAACAAATTCGTCAAAATGTTGAATCGCAAAACGCAGTTTCTTTTTTGAGAGCAGAAACAATATTCGTGATCTCAGCTTAATTCATTCGAGTGATCATTATTATTATTATTATTGATTTCAATTTATGAACATTTTTTGCGGACCAAAGTCGAACATTATTAAACGTGATAATTATTATTGTATTGTAAAATAGATAATTTAGCTGTTTCGTGATCTCACCAATGTTCGCGGAGCAAAAAAAGTTTATTTAAAAAAACCGAAAAACAGATTTAAAATCGCACCTTCGCAAAATACTTATATATTTATAATCGTAGTAAATGTTGCAAATGTTATTAAAATTACAAAATAACAAGTACAATACTCACACACTTCCATCGAAATATTTTACAAGCTTCCTTTTATGTTATGCATTATTTTTGAAAAAATTAATTAATTAAAAATAGTTAATTCGAAATATTTTTTTTTTTAATTTATGTTCATCTAAGACTCATTCAAATTGTTTGTTCAATTCATTCGACTTCTCTATTTGAATTATTTTTGAAATCAAACGCACTAGCTCGAATCTATGCATATCACGCTGATTTTAACCTACAAGGGAGGATATTTAGTTGATAAATTGAAATCATTTTGAAACCTATACCATTTGATAGCATCTATGAATGTAAAATGTAGCTGCAATATTAGGTGCCAACACTTTGATTTACTCGAGATACAACCGATCAAATTTCATTCCTTCCATTGAAATGTATCGAGTCAATTTTTATATTTCATTTTCATTGTTGAATGCATGTTGTATTTGTATATTGCTTTACATACCTTCGCTGTACTATAAGGTAAAGAAAAGCGAAAAGTAAAAAAACAACACTAACACTTTTTTTACCTCCTTTGCAACATTATGAAATAAGAGGTTAAAATACTTAAAAAATTTTAATGCAGCGAAGGTATGTAAAGCAATATACAAATGCAATATGCATTCGACAAAGAAAATAAAATATAAAAATTGACTCGATACATTTCAATGGGAGGAATGAAATTTGATCGGTTGTATCTCGAGTAAATCAAAGTGTTGGCACCTAATAATGCTGCTTCATTTAACACTCATTTGATGCTATTAAATAGCATAGGTTTCAAAATGATTTCAATTTACCAACTAAATACCTTTCCTTGTTAATAGCGATGTTCACTTTTTTATTATTAAATTTGAAAAAAAAAATGTTAAACGTATTTAAAATTCAAAGTAGAAATATTATAAACTCATAATTCTATTGATGTTCGATTATACTCTAATTGCTGATAATTAAATAATTTAAACCTTAAAAGAATAGAGCATCAAAAGTGAACAAACGAAAATCTAACAAGGAATCTATTTTTTGTGCCCGTTCCCGACTTCAATGAAACTTGGTATGCAGATAGA
>NCKU01000954.1:0-30981 GCA_003675995.1 Dinothrombium tinctorium | reverse complement strand
AATTTGTAAATTTCATTTCCTACAGTGCGTGCAAATAAATAATAAAAATTTGTGCAAGTCCAGTTTAGACAGGTATTAATGCTAAATATCGCTGATTACCGGTTTCATAAAACGCTTTCTAATAGCAAATGATGTTAACCTAATCAAAACGAAGTTTGCTTTTTCTTTTTAACGCGAAAATATTTTCGTGAGAAAAGAAATGAAATAATTAATTTCGAAGCGATAAGAAATTAAGCGTACAGGATGAGCCGATATCGTACTCGAATGTGCAGCAACAAAACAAAAAGTACAGCTTGCCATTAAAAAGAGGAAGCACTAAATTTAATTCACACATGCTTTTCCCAGTCAAAACACTTGAATGTAATTTTTGTTTTTTTGTAGCGTATTCTTATTTTGTCTCTCGGTTAATTTCGATTGTTTGCGCTTATTTTAAATTCATATTTTGCTTTTACTATTGAAATTTTTATCGATGATTCGTGAACGACAAAATAAATAGAAAAAAAGGAGAAAATTTTCAAAGATTTTTCTAGTGTATTGATGGCGCGCGACGATAAATTCGATTCAATGAGCTTGTAATCAGTAGGCGTCCATTTAAAATTTATTTTCAATTAAGATTTTGCCTATTAAACCAATTAATCAACAAATGTTCAAAGTCAAAAAAACTTGTAAAATGCAAAACACAAAAGTTAAAAATGAAATTCAAACTTATTCTTAAACAAAGAAACACGCACCGTTAGCTTTGCTTAACCACTTGTTAGTGTGCGTAACAAACGCACCTTTGTGTTGGCCGCACCTTCTTTTACGGGAAAGAGAGACACGCACTTTCCTCTTCATCTCTTAAATGTAGTTTCTTGCTTCATTAGTAAGTTACAAAAATTGTAATCATTTTAAACTTGTTCAAACTTTAAAATTTTGTTTCAAAAATTGAAAAATCAGAAAAAAGAAGCAAAAATTGCATTCAAAAAGTGTAGCTACAAAGTAACCTTCTTCTAGAATTTCTTTTACTTTGATTTTGAAGATAAAGAAGTAGAAAATGGAGCAAAAAAATTATTTTTTCACTTTTCAGGAGCGAAAATTGTCCAAAAGTTTTGAAAGAAATTTTTTTCTACATGCTTTTTCTGCCATTTAATTTGTTCGTTCTAAATTAGTATCAAAAAAACTTAAATGGTCAAAATAAGAATTAAATTAACTGAGAAGTGAAGAGACTAAAAGTTAAAAAATATTTCAGTGCATATAATCGACTCAATTTGTAGTGTTGATAGAACTTGTCGCTTTAGTGATTTGTGACATTTTTTCATTTATTCGAGGAAAGGTCAGAACTCGAGTTTAACGAAGACAATGAAAAGTTTGCGATTGATTTTCTCGATAAGAAGGCGAATGACGACATTCGTTAAAAGCGTTTATTGTGAAAAAAATCGATGTCGCGCTTTTTATCGCCGTAAATATAAAAATTATGTTAAAAAACGAATACATAGAATTGAGTGAGAAAACACATCGCAACGAATTTCCAATAAACGTTCAATGTCATTGCTGTGGTGGTCAAATCGATCTGTTAGCATTGTCCGCTATCACGACGACGACGACAGCAAGAAACAAATTCAGAGAAGAGAAAACTCATCACAGCGAGAATCGAACATTTTTGCTCGTCTTGAATTTAAATCAGTGTAACAATGGCAGATCAAAAGTATCAAATTCGAGAAAATGAAAGTAATTACAACGGACCGCAAGCTTACGAAAGTTTCTATTCTTACACACCGAACGTTTACACTGTCAGCGGGACAGTACCTGACAAGCCGCTACCGGCACCGCAAGAAAGTTTCACACCCGAGCTTTCGAACGAGTATGCAGAGGTCACAAGTCGACGTCGATCAGTATTAAGGCTCGTCGGCAATTTAATCGCGTTCGCTCTGGTTGTCGGCCTAATAGTCGCTGTGGTGTTACTGGCTCGCTCTTTCTCGTCCGATTACAGTTCATCGTTTTCATCAGGTAGAATTCGACCAATGGCCGGATAAAATCGCGGAGAGAAGCTAAAAAGCGCCGGAATATTGAAGAAAATAATTTTTTTTCACCTTTTAATGAAGTTCGCACTTATTCTCAAAATGCCCTTAAAACCGAATTTTTTTCTCATCGGCCCAGTGTCTTAACGCACAATGAAGACAATGCATGCAAAGTTACTATTTCATTAACCATGAGACGCTTAATGTCAAAACGCACTTATTTGCCTATACAACTTATCGAGCTGCAACATAATGTTTCTAAATGGCACAAAATATCCGCAACGACGTTTTGGATTAACCAAACACACAAGTTCGATCTTTCAAAAGATCAAGACGATAATGAAAAGCTTCAAAACATAATTATTACAAGTTTGGAAGTTTTTATCGATAATCGCAAACCAAGTACCTGTTCCTCACTCGTTTTGAATCAACTGAAGAGGTTCGAGTTCAATTTATTGAAATTTTTAACTTTTCGATAAGCAAACTGCCTGAAGCACTCAAACTCTGTGACATTTTTGTAAGCGTTTTAAGATAAATTTTTGCAAAAATGTATTGACTACAGCATTTTCTTGCGTTCATAAGTGAATGTCGATAAATGATTATGTCGATTAAATGTGAATAATAGCAAAGCGCACAAATTGTAGCAAAAATCTACGCAAAGCAAGGGAGGCAAAATTTTTTATTTTCAAATTTAAGAAAAGTAAAATTTGCACTTAATTCATTTTAAATTGCGTTGTTCGAACCGCTAATTTTGATCGAGAACGTTCGACAAGATGAAAAATTAATCGAAGCATGCGAAAAGCGATCAGACTGAAATGCGTTAAGCAATATTGTGACATAGAAGCTAAAAACACAAGCCCAATGCGAGTCCATTTGCGAGAATAAAGATTCGCCTTCACTCGAGAAACGTTTGCAAGTGTCATTTTGCTCCACTGCAGCCATTTGTTTCTTTTTACGATTGCCGTTCACTTCTAAATAAGTTACAAAACAATGTTTTCGATGCAAACGCATTCGATCAGAGAATGCGAACGAAATTAAAATTAATTTGATTGTATGAAAAATGTGTTCAAAACTGTTAATGAATATAAGAAAAGCAATTGTAAACGAAAAGCGTTTTCAGAAATTAGAATAAAATGTTTAAATTCTTCGTTTGTTTTCTCGACTCAACTTCATTTCTCAACTCTTTGTTGCTCTCATAATTAATTATTTCAAATGAAAAGATTAAATGAACGTAAAGACTTTGCAAGCAAAAGAAAAAACATTTTCAAAGAGCAAAAGCATCGCGCTTACAGCGCAACAAATTGCATAAACTTTTATTCTTCTCATCCTAAATTTTACCAATTCACTCAGCTGTTTTCACTCGACTCAGTTCATAATTCACTATTTTGTGCGATTTTTTTTTGCTCTTAAAACGCAAAATTTATTCTCGACGCAAGGTGTGAAAATCAATTGAAAAGCTAAACTCTTTTGACCTGAATAAGTCCACTGAACGCGGTCGAAACGTTGTCCAACTTATATACTCAACGGTGCCAATATGTAAGTCACGAAAATTTAGTTTTAAAAACTAATTTAAATTTGCGCTCGGCGCATAATCTTGAATAAATTATGCACCGACTTTGTTTCATATTGAGATCAATTATGAAATTGCGTAAAAAGCTTTCGATGCAATGGTTAAAAAAAGCGGAGCTTTGTCCGTGCGATTTTTAATGTTCATTTTCACAGAAATATTTGCGCTTGAGTATTCGCAGTCTTCTGAATAACGCTTAAATTTGGAAATTGGTTTTCATATTAAAAAAGATTAGAATATGATAGCAAAAGCGTATTGCGAAATGGGTTCTGGCAAATCATCACATCGAACAAAAAAAGTTGCTTTCGCAGTCGGCAGGATTCGAACCTACGCGGGGAGACCCCAATGGATTTCAAGTCCATCGCCTTAACCACTCGGCCACGACTGCGACGTGCTTAAGTATTCTTAAAATATTAATCAAATCGATGTTTAAATTTACAAAATGAGGCCCTTTTTTGCGACCGGATTAAAAGCGAAAAGTGTAAATGGATTAGAAAGAAGCTTTCGAAAGAGGCAAAAAATTATTGACACTCAGTGTTTAATAATATAAAAAGTTGGTCAAAGCGTTTTTTTTTCAAACTTATTTCGAGCATATACTCTCTTATACGTCTCGTCTTTACAAGAAAAGAGAATGAATTAAGCCAAATCGTGTTAAAACAAATATGCAATCGGTGGTTGTTGCTTAAGGATGCGTTCAGAAGCGAAATATGTTTGAATCAAACGAACAACAATTAATGAACTCGTAATAAGAATGAGCACAATGAAACGAAAAAAATTCAGGAATTTAGTCCACGGGACAAATTTTTCGTGTAATCGTTTTGTGCACCCGAGTGCATTTATCGTCAGACTTTTCTTAGAACCTTTATGAATGCTTAATGCGTTTTCGACGTCATAAAACGCACAATCGCTGTCTCCACCAATTTTGCAGCAACTAAAAGGTACGTCATGACCAAAGTACTTACCATCTTTCACATATTTGTGCTTGGCTCCCGCGCTTTCCAAAATTTTGGGTAACTGATTTTCATGGTCGATCCATGCAACTTCAAACCAGTCCTTATATGAATTCTCGCCGCAACATTTGTATTGCAGTTGAAGACGATCTAATTCTGATTTAAACTCTTCATCGTATCGATATTCTTCCATCGCTTTAGTTATGCCTTTCTTTATTCCACTTTCTAATTTCGACACTTGACTCCAAGCAATTATTGAAACGACTAAATAAATGCAAACTTTGGAGTACAAAAGTACTAACTTTACACTCACCGAAAGTGTATAAAGTTAATAAAGTTAGCAGACGAACTATCAGTTTTAACTTCCTTAAAAGAAGTTTAATGTCACTTTCATCTGTCTTTTCATCGCTCTCTCCGTACTCTCGTCGACACTTGGTGAGATACTTAAATTCCAATAAGGCTACGAATATAGCACCAATTGCATTCATGAACATCGAAAGCGGAAGTAAAAAATAATCAGTGTATGTGCGTATAATTTTACCACTGGAAGATAAAAGAATTAACGATGCAAAAGCGAAAATGGCATCAATGATAGCAACGATTATTTTAATAATAGAAACCCAAATCGATAAGTCGAGTAAAAATACAAAGGTACCAACTGACAATTCTATTTCAAGCTTGTGTTCACTTTTCGATGTTTCAGCTTCACTTGCGCCAGTAGTTTGAGATTCATCTCCTGCTCCTCCACTCTCGTCTCCATCTCCACCTCCTCCAGCAGCCGCATCTTTAAGTTTTTCAAATTTCTTCTTTGCTTCTTTCTTAGCTTTGTCTAATTTATCTTTGGCTTTGGCTTTCGCCTTTGATAGTTTAGAGCTTGCCTTCTCTTTAGCTTTCTTTAACTTAGATTTCGCTGCACTTGGCAATTTCTTGGCTTTTCTAGAAGCACTTCCACGTTTACTTCCACTTTTTCGTTTAGATCGCTTAGGTGATTTCTTGGCCATTTTCTTTTTAATAAAAAGAAAAAAAAATTAAAGCTAATATTTTAACAATACCAAATAAGCCATGTGAAAATCTCGTTCACTTTCTTGAATTATTTGAATTCCAGAAATTAAACAAGGGCTATAAAACACTCATTAAAAATAGAATGATAAAAATATTAGAAAACTTGATTTTAATTAATAATTCAAACATTTTAAATAGATACTGGAATGACAACAGCGATCTCCAAATTTCTTTTATACAATCAAAACATCGTGAGATAATAATATAATGTAGTTCTATTTCAAGACTTGGAAAAGGAACTCAAAAAACTTATCGTTTTTTACTACAACAAAATGTCAACAAGAGTTCGGATATTTTTGGCTGTTTCAACAAATACTGTTGTTTTCCGAATTCAATCATTTTATATGAATTAAAAGAGGAGTAGTTCAGATACTCGCGCATAATTCACACGCAAAACTTGCGTTGGTTAAATATTCGAAGCACAGACTTCGTGGGCATTGAATTCATTGCACAAAAGTTTAGAAATACACATCACGCAAAACAGTCGTGACATTTCATTTTGTATTGAAAAAATATCGATACGTTAGATTATGGCACCACTAATAATCAGTAGCGGATTGTCAAAAGAAAAGAATCAGAAAAGTTGTCAGAATTGTTATTAATCGATAAATTGAACATAATTCTGTGGAATAAGTCCAACTTTTCCATTGTAGTAGCCTTCGAGCCATCCTTGTTCTTTCGACTGACGAACTGTATTTGTAATTAAAAATGAATCTACAATCAATCCACGTGAAAGCTCAACTTACCATTACATATAACTACATTTGGTTCAAAGGAGAGTTCGGACTCATTTTCGCCCACACAGGCATATAATGTTCTCACTTTTCTCCCCGGACCTTTCGAAGACGTTGATAAATTACTAATACTTGACGAAGCTGCATTTGATGCGCTTGTATTGCTAACTGATGACTGTTGGCTTTGAGGTTGTCGTGTGTTGTTACTGTTGTATGAGTAAAAAACAGTTGAACCGCACTGATTTGTCAACGAGGGGGAAGTACGCGGACTACTTTGCTGTTGATGCTGATGATTCGGCAGAGACTCGCCTGCTGAATTCACTGGCGATTTACTTTCTGAGTGATTTTCTGTCATTTGCAACGCAGTCAAGTTTGATTGACTATTCCATGGATTGTATACCGCAATCGGTCTAAAACCTTGTCTTGGAGTAACTGGCTCACTTAAGTGCATTGGATACATTGGTAAAGGCTGACTTGAATATTGCATTCCTGAAATTGGAGGCTGTTGGTATGACATTGTTTGCTGATAGGTTGGTCGGTTTCTGAACTGAATATGTTGGTGCTGTGTTTGCTGTTGTTGAGCTTGAGCCAACTGATTTTGACTACTGCTTCGATATACCTGGTTATGTGATCCTCTCACAGGAACTGTAGCGTAAGTGTTTAAATTGTTTGTGGAAGTAGATTCAGTATAAGTAATTGGCCCTCTACTTGTATATCCGCTTTGATTCATTATTTGGGTTCCCTGAGGATCATAAGTATTCGAAGCAGTAATTGGAGAGATTTGTTGAGGTTGCAGAGAAGAATCTGCTGCTGATCGCTTATTTGCCGTATCATTGGGCGTTGTGTTAAATATCTTTAAGAAAAAAAAAGAAAAGAAAAAATGAAAGAAGGTTCAACTTCAAAACATTTAAATGAAATGAAACAGCTTCGAAAATACCTTATCACAGTTTTCAATGAGGATTTCGACAACGACATTAGCAAATTTTGTATCCATAATGGCTGCGACTGATTCTTCTTCAGGTCGCAATAGACTTGGTCCTAAACACACTCCGAGATTGTTTACTGGCATAAGATTTTTCTCGGCATTTTGTGCGACTCTAAATTTGGTTGGTTTTTAGAAAAAGTGCTCATTTTAAAACCGGGGCTTACTTTTTTAGGTGTTGAATGAGCAAATGTAGCATATCAAAGTTAAGTTTCGGGAGTTGATGAATTAAACTATGAATGTCATCAACTCGTTTAACCCTGTTTTCTTGTTCTGCGAGAGAAAACAAAATTAAAAGCATGCAGTCAAAGCTTAGTTTCATACTTGCAGCAGCTATGAAAGCATTGTGCAACCTGTATGTCAGCAATGGCTCTGGCAGATTCCTGAAGTAAAATTTTAGCGCACTTGTAATTGTACGTATTTCCCATTCGTCTGGATTGTCGAACTCAAACACTATTTCACCCTCATTGCTATGTTTTTTGCGATCAAACGCAGTTTGTATTAAACGAGATACTTTTGAACTCACACCTCCGACACGATATAAACCTTGATCTTCCAAGCCACGAGTTTCTATTATATCAATACACTTTCGCACAAAAGCAAAACCTAAATCATCAAGTAAACACTCTTCGTGCCTTGTATTAATAAGGCTTTTCGCGTTCACATTTGAACTTGAGCTTTGTAATTGAATTGGGTCTTTACCGTCCATTGCGTCAACCCACAATTTTCGGTCTTCTTCAGAAAGTGCTTGAAATGTGAAAGTCACTGGTTTATCAGCAGCGACAATATCGAAGCAAAAACGTTTATCGATTGAATCTGACATACGACGAACACATTCTTTTAATGTAATCGTTTCTGTCGTCGTCTGTAGAAAAAAAAAATTAGTTTTTCAGAGAGAGAGAGAGAGACAAAAAACTTACAATTTTTCCAACAGTTTGATTATATGGTATCATTGTAAATCGACGATATTCCTTTTGATATTGGCAAAAAGTCTTGACCCAAGTGGTACCAAAAGCCTCTGAAAAATAAGGCAGTAATGTTGATTAGGAGAAAGAGCAAAAAGCTCAAAACCAAGCATTCCTCGTAACTCACTTTTTTCCATAAGAAATAAGTATCCCTGTCTAGAATACATTTTATTAAGAGTACCGGGATCTTGGGGTTTCTTCATTCCGAAAATGAGTGCAAATTTAAAATTTAAATCAAACAACATCCGATCAAGCAAAAATACATACAAATAGAAAATAAGGAAATATAAGTTAACAAAAAGTTCAGTCAACAGAAATTTATAATTTAATACCGTTTTTCTAATTTCTAACATTTTTCTCATTAGATTCTCGGTTTCATCGTGCGTCGCGTTATAATTCTCGCGAGTCTGAAACAAAGAGAAGCATCAATCAGTAAATTTAAATTATTGTATTTAAATTTTAAAAATTCTTTTGTTATAAAAGCCATTCGTTGCTAATGGCACAATTTGATTTACCAAATAATAGTGTCCAAAAAAAAGATTTTCGATCTTTTATTACATTTAGTCATTTTGCAGTCATTGATTTCTTTCAAGCAACTTTTGTTTAGGATCTTAAAAATAATTCTGATCAAAAGATATTAATCATTTATATTGTCTAAATTATTTAATAATGAAATGTTATTAAGGTTGTAAAATAAATGAATAAATTTGAATAGATAAGTCTAAATTAAGAATAGTTAAAAATGTTTGTTCAATAATTCCTGACAATATAATTCCATTAAGTTTCTTGAGAAAAGAAATAACAATGATGCGGAAACTTACTCTCTGAAGGCGAATTTGCAAATCAATCATGAAACTTTTGAACTCTTTGGCAACTTCGTGACCTATGATGAACATAAAGCAAATAAAAAATATCAAATGCTATTACAAATTTCAAACCTTGATGATAAAATGTTAACCATCCATACATAAATGTCAAAATCTGAAATTGAAAAATCAATTATATTCACTTTTAATACAAAGCATAGTTTGTACAGTTTCGACGAACTCGAACTTCTTCCTTTCTTGGACTTCTTGCAGTTTGTGAACGTATTCTAGTGATGCTTGATAGAAATGACGTTGTTCCATAACCAGGCTTGCATCGGCCTGAGTAAAAATTCTTTATTAAATCAATTTGTTTCCCACCATTTTAAAGAATATTTCTCCTAAACAAATATTCGCTTTAAATTTTTTACATTTTCAAACGTCTTTTTACAACCATTTGTATGCAGACATTTACTGAATAATTAATGAATGCGCTCAAGGATGATAGAATAAGTATTAAACCGAACAAGTCTGTTCATACTCCCAAAATCGGTGTTATTGATGCAAACAACAAGTTCAATCTCTTCCTATTCACAAACAGTTAGTTCACAAAAAATCAAATCTCAACACGATAGATGTTTGATCATTTAAAGCAGGTAATCTTAAAACGAAATTTATTAGCTAATTCGAAGCCATTTAGTTTCATTTTCTGGTATTCTTTTTTCAACTGTTTGTTACAGAATACAAGCAAAAGCTGAACGATCGATCACAAGAGTGTTCACTTTGAGTAATAAAAGAGCGTAACGCTCGACATGGAAGTTGTGAACCTGACATATGACACATCTCAACGCAGAATCTTTACAATCCGTTTAAATTCTGCGTTTTGTAAGCTACTTTCGATTGATTTTCAGTGAGAACAAACTTACCCGAAGTTTCGCAGTAAATGTTTTCAGGTTATAACCTTACGCTTAGAAAAAGAATTGCGTTACCTCTTGAAGATGCGTTTCGCTCTTTTTAGTCGAAAGATTTAAATGTCTTTCTAAGCTTTGGCAAAATTTAGCAGTTTCCTTGTCAAACTTCTTCTTTTGCTCTTTCGCACCAAAGATTTGATCGCGTCTAAACTTTTCAATAGGTTCGATGAACGAACTCGCGGCTCTTTCCAACTGTCAAAGATATTTAAATATATATTGATTGAGCTGAACCTCAACATGAGTTTTTTTATTCTTACCATTCTCTCTCGTTCGTCCTCGATTGTGGACAATAAACGACCGAATTCTTTGAGTGCTCCGGCTGCAAATCACTAAATATTAGTATATCGATATAATGAAACATTGAGGACATCGCGAGGATTAGCTTTATCTAGCTAATTTCATTATCCTTTCTGTTAACTTTCCGCGAACTAATTATAAATGCGAAAAAAGGAAGCGAGTGAACGCGAAAAGGGAGAAAGATGGACAAACCAATAACAATTTCGTCGTCAGTTTGACTTCCGCCTATGCATTGAAATTCGAATTTGCTGCAAGTAAACAGTTATTTTGAGAAGGGCACACTTGTCCCGAGAGGCATACCTGAGAGTGTCCGCCAAATTTCGCTGTGCGCGCGATAAGGCTGCAGAAGAGAAGAGAGCGATTAAAGCGAAAGAAGAACAGGTGGTTGTTTCGCCCAAACAACACCTACTTTTAGCCGCGTTCAGTAATTCCTTCACTTCGCGAATTAATCCTTTGATTTGAATCGAAGTGGTGTCGAGTTCCCTTTCGTGCGCGTGTAGATTCTCGCGAAAGTAGGGAGAGTCGGTCAAACAATCGGTGAATTCGATTGGCAGCAGACCCATGTTTGTTTGTGCGGTTCGCTGAGGTTCGCTGTTCGCAGAATATGGCGATTGATGAGATTAAAGCGATCGCGAAAGCGAGAAGGCCATCGCTCGAACAGTGAGAAAGAGGTGAAAGCAAAGGTGGCTCGTTGTCCAACACGAAACGGTAGAGTTTTGGCCGAAATACGAGAGTAATTAAATGTGATTCACTTTCATTGCATTCGTCGTCTAAGCGTTCGCCTGAAAGTGGCTTTCACCGTCGGACGCGAAACAGTGGCGCTCGATTCTCACATTCGGCGAACGCTCGCGAAAAGAGGGTCACGCGAAAGGGTCGCGTTCGCGGCTCGCACCGAGCACCGCTCGCAGACGACACATCGTGCGGCGGTCAATGACCAGTGACTGAAGAGTCATCGCTGGTCGCCGCTTTCCCACCGTATTTTTGCTCTTTGCTTCTTTTTCTCGCTTTTCAACTCTCATCAATTCAATCAATTGCTGCTCTCATTCGAATCTGTGTGCACAGCTTCGGTTCGCTCTCTCCAAATTCTTCTCTTTCAGCCTTTCCGAATGTAAATACAAACGTCGCTTTAATTACAAATTGTGAGTCGAAAAGCGCAGCAAAAGAGCATACATTTCAATCGAAGCTAAAGCACTTAATTTCGCTTTCTTATTTCCTCTTAAATTCAGTTTTTGTTTGCAAAAACTTTTTTTTCATCGAAATTAGTTACAAATGAATGCTGAACTTCTGTGTGCTACATTCTGTACTCGTCGCGTTATCGCTCAAAGCTCGAACACTATTCGTCCACTTTTCTGCTTGCCGACTTTGATTAGAGCGATTTAAAACAAAGCGCTTCGTTTTAAAGCGCTCCGACTTTAATTTATCAACTTAGACGCGATTAAATAATTGCTGGCGATTAGAAAGGATAAGAAAAAATTTTTTCTTCTTCTCCTCTGAACAGAAAAAAGTTTCTCGCTGCGCGAAGCTTTGCGATCAAAATGCGAAACATTTTTGTCGGGAGTAGTCAAGAGAAATAGTGTGTGCAATACGCATTCGAGATAAGAAAGTGAAACGTACGATTAGAACTCGTCTTCCCCCCTCAGCATTTTGTTTGTTTTTCTGTAAGAAAATTTCTTGAAGAGAAACCGAAAATATATGTTAACAGTTTTTTTGTATTTGAAACATATTCTTATTTAAAAAAATTTGTTTAAAAATAAAGAACATCGTTCTAAATTTACAATTCTGGTGATGCAAGCGTGATGCTTATTCACTTACATTAGTTCTGAATATTGCTTTTGATTCAATCAAATTTCTAGCAAATTTAAAAAGTAAAGGTGAAGTTTTTGTGCTCAGATAGGCAGTGAAAAAAATTCTTCATTCGAATTGTCGCTACTTTTTTCTTCCTTCGCCAACACGAAAATCTTATTGAAGCAAGATCAGTGTACCAAATGTGTTCAATTTTTGTGTCCCTCAGTGGATTATTTGCTATCGTTAAAAAATGATTATTTGACAAAGAGAGTGTCCGTGAATTCCTTGGTTGGATTCGGTCTGATTTTATTGTCGGAAACGATTGGTGCAAAAATTCGCTATTAGGAAGTGGATCACAATTTTCGTTTTTTTTCAAATACTATAGATTACGTGAATTCGTTAAGGAGCGATGCACTTTACGCTTTTTATTGCACGCTTCGTGCATCGCTGTATTTTTTTATTGTTTAGTGCTTATAACCACAATGAAAGGTTACCTTTCACTGATTTCGAGCTAAAATATTGGGACTCAATTCTTATTCATCTCGTTCAACGTTAGAAGTGAAACCATTTTTGTGAAGATTCATACAAATACAAATACGATGATGCTGCTTTATCATTAAGCTTCTTTGCCTCCACTCATAATTTTAAGCTCGAATAGACAAACAATGAATAAAATTAGTTAGACAATGCAGCTTTTCTTAAAATTGGCAGGACAAATACAAAATTTTAAAAGGAAAGCTGGAGTTTGCCTAAGTTTTTGCTGTTTACTGACTTGCTAATCAGGGACGTTTTTTCTATTGGGAAGGTAGTAATAGTTGCAATGATAAACGGTACTTGCGCTGATAGTTGGTAGTCGGAACAGAGTTTGAAAATATGTGATAATGGTCAATAAAAGTAATCATGATTCGTAAGCATGCTCAACTCTAATTCGAAGAAATGTCACATCTGCAGATATAAAAATAGGAAGCATAAAAGCGAGTGAAATCGCTCAATGAGGACAAAAATAAAATATGTAACAAAAAAAAGAGTGAAAAATAATTTGGTTTGGAAAATTGTTTTGCAAGATAAAAAAGGAATCTAATGGATTCCAAAACAAGTGAAAAACTGTTAATTTATCAAACCTTATTTTACCTTAAATGAACGCTGCCTTGATGAAAATTAATTCACAAACATTTGTGCTTCTTTTATTCATATACTTTCTGACTAGAGTAACTTAATCAATTCATGTGATTGCCCAAAGCTGTTTATTTTATCTATGCATTTAGAATTGAAATAAACAAGTTTTAAATGAGAAAAAAATTTGCTTTTTGCCTATCTCTGTAAATTTTTGAAATATCGCCATTTCACTTTCATGCAAAATTCTATCGCATTTCTCTTCTCTGATTCATGTTTTATGCGCAATCGATTCTATTTCTCTTTCGGCAATTTCAGAATATTTTTCTAATTTAATTTTTAAAAATAAAATTTAAAAATGCAAACATCAGTAATCGAGATTAACACTTGCATTTTAAACATTTCGCTTAATTTACTTATGTTTACATTGAGAATCAAAGTTTTAAAAACTTCATTTCAACGAAACTAATCGAAAAAATATTTTCATAATGTTATTTGAAATTGTGTTATTCTTACGATCTCATTCTTCAGGAAATACCACAAGTTACGTCGAAGAAATTAAGGATGAAATAAAAAAGTGATCATTCGATATTAATGTAGATTGTGATGAATGCTTGCTTTTTTCGATAAGTCAAATTAGACATTTTACGCTCGATATTAAAAGATAAACAATTTTTACGAATTAAAAACAATTTTTTGAGAATCAAATGTTTAGGAAAAATTGTCATTACATGTCATAAAAGAACATTTTTACTTATATAGACGAAAGAAAAAAAAATTAAAAAACGTTTTCGCTCATCACTTTGAATAGACTTTATTCATGCCTTTCAATTAAAATGCTACATTTTGAAGATTAAATTGATGCTTAGTATCTATTTTTACAAATGCAAACAAATGTAATCAATTTAAAACTCAATTTAATTTTCTTCAAACACTTGTTTATAATAAGATTGTTTCATTTAATTTCGAAAGCAATTTTATTACCATAATTTGAGATTAAAAATTATGAATAACACATTCGAATGTTTGCTGATAGACAACACTCAACGCTCAAAATTAACGTCAACGATCTAACTGTGAATTCGCCAATTTTTGAAGCTCCAATTGTTTTAATCAGTTTTTACGCTGCTTTCCACAAAAATTAAAGCGAAGGAAGCTTTTAACTAATTACAACAAATCTAAGTTTGGGGAAGCCATGTAAAGCAATGTCATTTAATGAGGCAACTCGACCTACTGCTTTTCTGTTTCCGGTCATTAGTCGACATGATATAAAACCATCGTTGGCTTTTATAAAAAAATTTACATATTTAACAGATCTCAAAACCCGTTACCATTTATGATATTCGGTTACTAAAGAATGCTCTACAAACAATTCGTTGGCAAAATTTTTCGTTCCTGGATTAGTTTAGAGCCTTAATTTTTCATTTTTCAATGCTTTGTTTTTAAAAAAGGTAAGCAAATTGTTAAAATTTAAATTTGATTAAATTTTCAAAAAATTAATCATGAAATGCATCTTTGGTTTGAGTTTTGTAAAAGCTAAAACTTTGAAATGATAAATTTAATTGCAGACAAGATTTTATATAAAATATATTAATACAGTGAAATCTCTCTACTACGGCAACCAATGGTTAAAAAATCTGTCCGTTATAGAGAGATGGTCGTTCTGGAGAGGAATATTGCTAATAGAGTTGACTTTGAACGGTATTTTATTTTTGTGGCCGTTAATGCAGGAGCATGGATGGATGAACTGATTGATTGTGTGGATGGATGAGTTTAATATTTTCCAAGTCTTTGTTGTAAAGCGGTCAAACTGGGTTTTGAGGGTTGTGAATCGACAAATTCCATTCATAGTCTTTCTATGCTGGCAATCTTCCCCCTAATCGATTTCTCTTATAGATTCAATTTATAAAAATAATGATGCCCTAAGATAATTAATCTTTCAGAGATCCTTCTCTAAAACTGAAATAATTCTTAATAAAATCTTTATTAAATTCTATCTGAATTCTAACTATATCTTGACCTAAATAAAACCTATTTAAATCCTAATTAAGCCTAAAATATTAGCTATTATGTTTAAGTTTGTTTCCCTGGATTTCCTAGAACGTCCCCTACTTCCTCTACCCCGTTGGTGTCATGGTCTGCCTCAGTGAGGTTTAACCAAAACTGAGTTAGGTTAGGTTAATTTAGGCAATGTTAATCACGTGAACATCACGTGATAACTATGTAACTATCACGTGATCACCGGTTTTTTTCCACATGGCGATCACGTGATTACCAACTTTTATCACATGTCAATCGCATGACGCTCGCGTGATTATCACATGAGGATCATGTGATTGTCACGTGTATACCACGTTACCATCACGTGATTATCAATTTTATATTTTTGTGCAAAAATCGACTTCAAAAAGCAGCGAAATTAAATAATGACCCGCGCAATCAAAACCCAATAGATGTCATCAACGAATTGATGCGTTTTTTTGCCTAACTCTGTAATAATAGCGAATGGTAATTGAATTAAAATTCTTACTTCTGTACTAATGGCTTTTAACCACAAAACTATAACAATGATTTAGTAAAGGTATAGGTGAGAATGGCAAAAGGAATGATTGTGAATAGAAACTTGTCTGCCGATAGTGAAATTCATCAAATTCGTTAATTTGTAATTAAAATGAAGATAGAATGACAGAGATCGCTATCAATTCTCAGTGATCAATGATTTCTTCTCAATTAATAGAGAATTGTTGCAAATGCGAGCGATAGCAGCAAGAAGCAAATCGAATGCGAACGAATTGTGAAAATGAGAGAAGAGTGAAAACAGACGATCGCATTGCGAACGCGACCCCTTCGGATGTCAGCTGTTTTTGACAACACGTTGCGATGGAAAAGAAGCGGAAAGTGATTTTCGGTCAGTTGGTGATTGGGCCCCCTTCTTCGGGCAAAAGCACATATTGTCGCGCGGTGAGCGAACACCTGAAGCAAAGGTCGCGTAATGCGTTCGTTATCAATTTGGACCCCGGCAACGACGTTTCCCTTCCGTATTCGCCCGCCATCGACGTCACCTCTTTAATCACCGTCGAAGACTCGATGAACGCGCTGCATTTGGGACCAAACGGAGCGCTTCTTTACTGTATGGAGTACCTGGAATCAAACTGCGAGTGGCTGTTTTCTGAGTTGCAGAAACTATGCGAAAAAGAAGTGGACCCGTACTTGATATTCGACAGCCCGGGACAAGTCGAGCTCTACGTTCACCATAATTCGATGAAAAATCTGGTTAATGCATTGTGCAACAAACAGCGTCCGTTCGATTTGCGTCTTTGTGTTGTGAACTTAACCGATTCACACTGTTGCAATGAACCTGGCAAATACATCTCTGCACTGTTGACTTCGTTGTCATCAATGGTTCACTTTGAATTGCCTCACATCAATATTTTATCCAAAATTGATCTCATACAAAAATATGGCAAAGTTGGCTTCGGTTTGGATTTCTACTGTGAAGTGCTCGATCTTAACTATTTATTAGACCGAATTGAAGACGATCCGTTCTTTGAAAAATACAAAGAACTGAGTAAATCAATTGCAGGCGTGGTTCAAGACTACAGTTTGGTTTCTTTTGTGCCGTTGAATATCAACGACGCGAAAACGATAATCGCAGCGATGCGACTGATTGATAAAGCTAATGGTTTTTACTTGACCAATATTGAAACTGAAGAGCAATTGCAGCGGTTTTTTCTCGACTGTGGCGAATCAGATTTCGATTACTCGAAATACTATAATATTCGCGAAACTATGTTGTAATCTTTCAAAAGATGTAGAAACATTGTTTTTAAATTTTTTATTTCTTCTCTCTTCTCATCATTCATCTCTTTAAAAGCAAATGATATTTAATGCCATACTTTGATGTTTTTTTCGAACCATAAATAAAACGATATTTTTATGTGATTGCAAAGATCTATATATACACAACGTTTTATACCAAAGAATAGTGTTTTGACGAGATTAATTATGCCGATTATTGGATGAAACATTTAAAAGTTATACGAACAAATGCATTAAAAACAAAGCACGAAAAGATCGGTGAGCAGTGTTTACAGGACAAAGAAGTATCGATAACGCCTGATCGACAAAATTTCTGATTCCACAAAGAATGAGTTTTTGATAAAAATCGAAAGAGACAAAAATGAAAGAGTGGAGAAAAGCAGAAATGAACGGTAAATGAAAGCGAAAGCGGCGACCGGAATCGCGGTTAGTAAAGAGCGAGAGAAAAGCGGCGCGTGAAGAGCGCGGAGAGCGGTGGCCGGGCGAAAGCGGACGTTCGGACGCGACACGGGGAGGCGAAGAGAAGCGAAAACCGAATAGGGCGGAAAGCGGCGAAAGGAGAGCGGAGAAATGAGTG
Organism: Dinothrombium tinctorium; assembly: GCA_003675995.1. NCBI lineage: Eukaryota > Metazoa > Arthropoda > Arachnida > Trombidiformes > Trombidiidae > Dinothrombium > Dinothrombium tinctorium. Next base: position 13,359 of record NCKU01000954.1, on the reverse strand, counting down.
CGGACTGAGAGCGGAATGAGTGAGCAGTGTGCAAAAGGCGGGAAAGAGTGCGCAACGCATTGAAGAGCGCAGTTGTTTGTTCGCATTTCGTTCGCGTTCGGCTTTCATTCAAAACGCGAATTCAGAGTTTGCAATTCGTGAATACGTCTGAAAGCGAATACACATTTCAGCACTGGTCTCGAATCGAATCAATTGATGACGACTCGGCAGTGAACGCTTCGCTCTCTGCCAAAGTGTAAGAGTCGAACGATTGTGTGAAAGGCAATCGTTCGCTGCATTCTCATTCACTTCGCGAACACAATGCCAAAAGGCAGCAAGAAAACGGTAAACGGTAAAAGCGGTCATAACATCGTCTACCCGAAGATCGTCTCGCAATCGCCCTCCTCGCAATCGCTCGCCGCGTTCATTGCGAGCAGTGGACAGCAACAACAGCAACAGTCGCAAAGCACACCGCAATCGATCATTATTTCGAACCCGTCGCAAGTGATGACCAATATTGCGAACAATTCCGGGCCTTCTATTCTAAAGGCCAAAACTGGACATTCCTCTGAGCCCACTATCATCACGGCTACTTCTGAAGACAGTTACTCCGATTTCAATATCCTGACCGCAGCTGCGACTGCATCCAGTGTCGGGTACGCGTACGACAACGGCAACCAGCCCCCGGCGAAACGGCGCAAACAGGACCCGAAAACGGGTAAAGGTTTGCGACACTTTTCGATGAAGGTATGTGTTTGCGCCAAACGTGTGTTCGTGTCGATATCGCTTGCCGCAAAGCAGCAAATGACGCTCGCCTTCCTTTCTCTGCATTCTTTGTCTGCGACGGGCGCGACCGCGTTCCGACCGCGGAAAGAGGCACGCCGCTCCTGCTTTTCTGCGTGCTGCGAACTAATTGATTGTCGCCAGAAAAAGCTGTGTTTGTGGCTTCACTCAAATCACTGTCTAAATGAAGGTCGTTTTGCATCTGAATTCACTTTCAGACGCATTCGATTCGCGGTGCAATCAATACCAAAAGCCTTTTCTGGTCGTCTCTCGGCTGCAAAATACTTGCTTTTTGTCTTTGCTCATTAATTTCCCTTTTCTCTTATCGCTAACGTAGGTTTGCGAGAAAGTGAAATTAAAAGGCACGACCACTTACAATGAAGTGGCCGATGAACTCGTGGCCGAATTCTCTGCTGATCCGATCGCCAGTCGCGCCGCGTTTCAGGGTGGCTACTTGCCTACTGACCAAGAGCCATTCGACCAGAAGAATATTCGTCGCCGTGTCTATGACGCCCTCAACGTTTTAATGGCAATGAATATTATCTCGAAAGAGAAAAAAGAGATTAAGTGGATCGGTTTGCCGACGAACGCGGCTCAAGAATGTAGTGAATTGGAGCAGGAGAAGCAGAAGCGATTAGAACGTATTGCAGTCAAAAAGCAACAGCTGCGAGACTTACTCTTGCAGCAAATCGCCTTCAAGAACCTCGTCGAGAGGAATAAGAACTTACCTGTAGTTCCATCCACAAACGCTATCATCAGTTTACCTTTTATAATCGTTAACACCGACAAAAAGACGGTGATTGATTGTTCCATAAGCAACGATAAAACCGAATATTTGTTCAATTTCGACAACACATTCGAAATTCACGATGACATAGAGGTGTTAAAGCGAATGGGTCTTGCTTTTGGATTGGAAAAGCCTGAGTTTAATGGGATCGATAAGGTTAATTACGAAAAGGCGAGATCTGTACTTCCCGAAGCTTTACGTTGCGAATTGGATGAGATGATTGAAGAGAAGCAGTTGAAAAGCGCTTCGGGTTCGATTTCTTCGTCATCTTCATTCTATAGCCCAAGTCCGAGTACAAGTCAAGGAAGCTCTGGTAAATTGCGTCACTGAACGCCACTCGTCTCGCAACAATCATTTGATCAATAACCATAATGTACATAATTGATTAATTGTTTATGTCTGTTTATTTGTACTGATGACCGAGTCACGCTTTGCCTAATTAATTCTCGGTTATTCTTTTAATTGATTAAAGATGCATCTTTTAACTTTTTTGGTTGCAAAGAGGGCGAGAATTCCTGTCGCAGTGAGTGAGTGGTGCATTAATTGCACAATTAGGTCATTGCGAACATAGGATCATGTTTTGAATTACATGCGTTACAGTGCACCTATTCAGACTCGGTCTACATTCGTAGAGTAACCTGCAGTTCAATGATTGTGATCGATGGCGAGAATGTGACGACAGGAATGCGTCAATCGCAAAGCATCATTTGTGACAGCGAGCCGTGCGCGACTCGATTTTGGCGCTTTATGCATTTGTGCCAAAAGTGTGCGTTTGAAAACGCCAATCAGCGGCCGCCGCGAGTCACGTGCTTTTGTTTACGTTTAGCGATTGTTGAAAGAAACGCGAAACACACAAACTTTGCGAATTGATTGAAGCTGAGTTCGAATCGAATGATTGCATAAAGCGTGTTTATCGAATCGAGCAATTGGCCGTCGCGCGTCACGGTGTTCGCCGTCGAAGCCAGCATTTGAAGTAAGCGAGAACGGGCGTTCAAAGCGAAGGTCGATTGCAAACGAGTTCATTCGTTGTAAAACACCTCTTCATTCGATTCTCTCACAAATCATTATTTTCATTTTCTTTCAAGAATCGAGCGCACATTTTGACAGAGCAAAGCAGGGACGATTAGTGCACGTTTCCGTGTATTGGTGTGAATCGCGTCAATTTTTTTTATGGCGAAACGCTAGAATACTGCAAACGTTTCACACTTGAACGTAGCAGAATTCACGGCATACTCATTTACGCTACCAGCAATTGTACAATTGTTTTCGTTTTGCGCCATTCTTATTTAGCAAACAAAAAGGAAATTGTTTGTTAAGCGTAGGTGTGTTGTGCAAAAAAGAAAAAATTTAGTTCAAATCCATATTTGGTATTTTATTGCCGTTTCACCACTTTCAATACTTGCCTTTAAACATTTTTCTGCGCGGAAATGAGTGGTAATAAACCTTCACTTGCCGTTAACGGCAAATCGAAGCCAGCAAAAGCTTCTTCGTCGCTGACGCGCTCGTCACTAAGCTCAAGCATATCATCGATTGTTAGTGAGATAGGCGAAAAGCCTAAAACATCCTCGACAGAAATATTAAATCCAAACCCCGATAATCTCAAAGTTGGTGATAAAGTTTACGTTAACGGCAAACAGCCTGGTATCATTCGTTTTCTTGGTGAGACAAGTTTCGCTCCTGGAGCTTGGGCAGGTGTAGAGCTTGAAGAGGAAAATGGCAAAAATGATGGCTCTGTAAATGGTGTTCGTTATTTCGATTGCAAGCCAAAGTATGGTCTGTTTCTGCGGCCACATCGAGTAACAACGGAACCAATATTAGAACAGGCTTTAGAAGGTGCAGCAAAAGGTGATGCCAATCCAATGACAAACAGTACAACGAAATCCGTCCAAAGGCTTAGCTCATCTTCAGCATCAAACTTTAAACTCGGTGATCGTGTTTTAGTCAACGCAACCAGCGGTCTTAAAGCTGGAATACTAAGGTTTTTAGGCGAAACAGAGTTCTCAGCTGGCGTTTGGGCAGGTGTTGAATTAGAAGAGGCAACTGGGAAAAACGACGGTTCAGTCGCTGGCAAACGTTACTTTACATGCGAGATGAATCGCGGTTTATTTGCACCCGTAAGTAAAGTGACAAAAGCCGTTGAACCTGTCAAAATGACTAAAACAAAGGCTCCGGCAACATCATCAACAATAACAAAGACTTCCACGCTACCTCGGAAGCCGAAGACAAGTGACCCTTTGTCATCAGCACGAAAGACTACATTAAGTGGCAGCCAAGAATCGCTTAATTCCATTACAAGCTCAGTTTCTCATCGATCTGCAAGAATAAGACTTGGAGTTACATCGTTGGGAACTCCAAGTAATTCTAAAGCTATTTTAGGCAGAAATACTACAGCCTCAGTGTCATCTACATCAACAGCTCTTCACCAAACATTAAAGGAAAAAGAGGAACACATTTCTCAACTACTTAATGAAAGAGAGTCAGAGAGAGGAGAGGTTGCAAAATTAACTCTGAAAATGGAGGAATTAGAGCAAGAGTTAGCTCTTTTAAAGAATGAACATCAAAGATATATTCAAGAAAAAGTTGATGAAATTCAAGAGTTGAAACAGACTATTGAGGAAGGTAATCGTATTCAAAAGGAATTACTTTTGCAAATTGATGAAGAAAGACGAAAGGCGGAGGTTTTTGAATTTCGACTTGAGGAAGAGATGGTAAATAGCATGGAGATGAAGGAAGAAATGGAAAAAATGATGGATATGCAAAAATCGATTCACAAAGAAGAAGATAAAGATACGGAGCTGTTTCAGCTGCAAGAAGAAATCATCAAGAAAGAAGAAAAAACTTTGCAATTGCAAACAAGTTTAGAGTCTAAAAGACAAGAAGTAATTGCTTTGCAAGGAAGATTAAAAGAGGTTGAAGAGCAGTTCATGCAACTCGAACAGAGACAAATGCGTTATTTGGAATCTATCGATGATCTGAATTTGAAAATCACGAAAAGAGAGAATAAAATTCAAAAACTAGAGGATATTCGCTTTCAGCTAGAGGAGGAAATTGAAAAGTTAAGAGATGAAATTTCATTAATCAAGAATGATGCAAAGGCATCGAATTCAACAAAGATACAAGAAATCAAAGAGCATTCACGCAGGAAAGATAATGAAATTGCAAAATTAGAAAATGAATTGATGAAAATGAAAAAAGAGTTGGAAACAGCAATGCACGAAAAGTTTTCTGTTGATGGAGAAATGAGAAAAATGAAAACTGCTTTAATTGAGAGAATAAATGAAATTGAAAAATTAAAAGCAATAAACAAACAACTTGAAGCTGATATGAGTCAGATTGAGTCCCAGAGGTGCATTTTGGATCAAAAATTGAAAGAAAGTTTTTCGCAGATGACAGATGATAGTAATGCAGAAATTAAGAGACTGAGCGAACAACTTCGACAAAAAGATTCCGAGATTAATCTTTTAGTAGAAAGACTGCGGATTTCAGAAGAAAAATTTGATAAGGAGCTTCTTGAATCTAGAAAAAATTTAAAAATGGTCGAAACCGAATTGGTTGAAACAAAAATGAGAGAACAAGTTTTGCGCGAAGAATTTCAAACCGAAAATGAAGAGCGAAAAAGACTGCAAGGACAAATTGATCTTTTATTACTTAAGTCCGGTGATAACAACAATCAGGTGACAAAGATGAACGAAGAATTAAAGTGCAAACAAGATGAAATACAAAATTTGAAAGATGAGTTAAGAGGATTGAAGACGCAACTAGCAAAAGCAGAGATGGATGTAAAGAGATTTTCAGAAGAAGCTTCTGATCTCACTTTACTCATCTCAAAGAAGAACGAAGAAATCGAGGCTTTGAAGAAAGCAAAACTAGAGGTGGAAAATGTTATTTCGAAAAAAGAGCAGTTGCTATCCTCTTCTGACGAATCAGCAAAAAGTTTGACGAAAAAAATTGATGATCTTTCGGAAAAACTGAATTTGAAAGATAATGAAATACACTCCTTAAAGCACAAATTAAACGAATTCAAAGAGGAGTTGAAAGTTGCCGAAATGCAAAAAAGAGATATTCAACGCGAATTGAATGAAGTTAAAAACACTATTTTTGAGAGAGAAAATGAGTTATCAAAACTTAAGAATTCAAAGTTTGAAATTGAAAGTCAATCTCAAGAATTGATTAAAGAAATTCAAAATCTGAAAGAAGAAAACAGTGAGCTTTCACTTGAAAAGGACAAATTACTTCTTGAAGGTAAAAACAGTAAAAATGGTGTCTTTGAAAGAGATGAAACCATAAAGAAACTCAGGGAACAATTAGAAGTAGTGAGACAACAATTTGATACTTATCGCCAAAGTTTGGAAACTGAGATCAGTAAAACTCAGTCAGAATCAGAAACATTACTTCTCGAGCTTAAAGAGGAAATAAATCAAGTTCAAGAGGAAAATGAATCGTTGAAAAATGCGAATCATCGTCTTGTTCAAGATCTGAATGACTTAAGAAGAGAACTGAGTGCTATTGAAGAAAGGCATAAAGAAGTTTTGAATGAGTTTGAATCTGAATGTCAGCGACTAGAAAGAAACATAGAAGAAAAGATTAAAATAATAGAAACGAAGGATGCTTTGTTGGAAGAAAGAGAACATCTTTTGCATCAAATAGACAATGAAAATAGAACAAATTTTGAAAGTGTCAGGAAAAAGATGGAAACCGAAAAATCAAATCTTTTGAAAAAGATTGAGATTTTGGAGGCTTCACTCAATGCGAACATTGCAACAAAGGCATCGATGTCACTACACTCTAAGAGTAGTGAAGAAAAAGAAACTTATGAAAGTCAGATCGATTTTCTGAATTCAGTAATCGTTGATATGCAAAAAAAGAACGATGACTTAAAGGCTCGAATACAAATTCTGGAAGAAATCGGAGTCACTGACTTTGAAGAATCATTGCCAGAGCGTAAACTAAATGGTCATGGTCTTCGCGCTCCTCGTCTATTCTGCGATATTTGCGATCTATTTGATCTCCATGACACAGAAGATTGCCCTCAACAAATTGGACAGATGGAGGAAATCAGCTCTCATTCGCATCACCAAGCTAAAAGAAATGCAGAGAGACCATATTGCCAGAGTTGCGAAGTATTTGGCCATTGGACCGAATCATGCACTGACAATCAATGCTTCTAATAATCGATTTTATTTTTAATATATGCATAGAAAAATTATTTAAGTACTTTTTATCAAATTAAGTGTAACTTTGAGCAACTGAATCGTTTGTGCAAAGAAAAAGTATTTTAATGATAACACAGCTTTAATTTAATTTTGAAGGTTTTTATCGCATTTAATTTGCTTTTGTAATTTAGAATAAAATGTAGTTTTTATCTTCTCAACGTTGATTATATTTTAGCATTTACTTCTCAACTTTACTTATGTATAACAATTCTTTTTTCTTGCAATTGCTATCAGAATCGGTGTTGTTCGCCCTAAGTGATACGAAGTTTCCGCTTTTGATGTTGACCCAATCCTGTGTTTGATTTATCAGAATATCCAGAAAAGATCGATGAAACTTATATCTAATCTTTTTTTACGAGAAAAGAGCAATGCAGATAAAGTTAAGGCAATTTCAAGAAAATTCGACCCGTAAATGCAAAATTCTTTGTCGACATAAGCCAAAAAGTTTATTTTTCTGATGATTTCTTAGATGCTTTAAAGTGTACCGGATGATTGGTAAGTAGATGTCAAGTGTGCTTAGACGGCTGATTCACATCGTTTTCTTTTGCTTAAAATGCTTATTTTAAAAAATAGTTGCTTAAAACGCTAAATTTATAAAAATCGCAACTGAACACGATAAAATGACTTGACACAAATACAAAACTCTTAAGGAGGTAAAAAAAAGGCGAAATCAAAATAGGTGATCTCAAAATTCAAAATTTTGTTAAAAATTTTTACTGTAATTAAATCTTTTCAACGGAATTATCGAGACAATAATTGATTAAAATTAATTATCATATATCTTTCAAGATTTTCGCTTAAAAAGACGATTGAAGAATGACTTGAATTGAATTGAATGAGATTGAAGAATTGATTTGTAAACTGAAAATGAATGTTGCTACTGAAGGCATTTTCTTTTTGTTTAACATTTCGAACAAATTTTTAAATAATTGATTTTTTAATTTTTGACAATAACGCATCAGAGGGTTCGCTTCGAAATGCTTTATCATTTGCTCGTCAATTTTTACAGACGTGATTGCTCTAGTTTTGATAATACCATGTCACTGCTGTTTGGTGATCGAAGGGCTGCTCACTTTCAAAAGTAAAGAGAAGAAAGTGAATGCAGAGTGCGATGCGGCTGCTAGCGAACGATCGAATGGAGACGACGAGTTGAAGTGAACGAAACTTCCCTTTCTGCAGAACACGTGTTTGCTTCTCGTAAAAATGAGACGAGTGACAACTGAAAGTAAACGTTTGTTTCGATATATTGACTACAGTTTTCTTGCGGTCGGTTTGGGATACTGCTGTTTTCACACTGGACGCAACTCATGGTTATTGGATTATTTTCGAAAGAAACGACAGCTTTTTGAGTAAAGCGCTGCAATTTCCAGTAAAATTCAAACAAAACTTTCCATTCTTTTCTTTGCAGCAAAGATAAAAACCCGAAACCAATGGACCCAAACTTGGCACATTTATGCATTGAAGCGCTGAAAGACGTAAAGATTCCGAGTTTTAAGAAAATGAATACAAAGTTTTTCCTCGCCAACGACACTGAAATATTCGCCGCCGGCAGCTACGAACTGAGACAAGGCACCATGTTTGGTATTCCATTCAATTTTACATTCGAATCGATCGAAGACGCTAAAAGCCAATCGATTCAAACTCCTTTTAACATCAATATTGATTGGAATACTAAAGCAGGCAATGATTTACTCTCATCTATGGTTTTGAGCGAAAAAGCAAAAAAGTTTGCGATCGCAAAAGAAATTTTCAAAGCGAATACATATAAAGTGTATTTGGAGACTGCACTCGGTATTATCGCTTCGATGATGCCACCCGTTATTTTTCATTACGCCTCAAAGATATCCTCTTTCGCAAAGAGTAGTGTGAAACAAAAACTATGTTTGTATGTTTTGTCAATTCCTTTCGCATTTCTCTTTTTCTTGCAACAAAGCGCATCGCTTGAAAATCGTTATCAAATTAAAGCAGATGAAAAAGTCGCGCAAATCAGTGATGATTACCTCAATGGCGGACTTGAATATTATGAAAAGAAATTGATTGCAAACAAATCTCTACGTCAATTGCTTGGTAAACGAGGCGAAAATATCTACACTCAAGATGGTGAAGAAATCAAGTTTAAACCTTTAATATCTCTTAAAGATAAGATTGAAAATTTGAAAGTTTTAAAAGAAAATAAGTCAGAAATCAAAAAAGAAAAATCATAGCCTCGTTTTTCCCTTTTTTTAGTAATTAATATTTGTAATTTTTAGTAACTGAAAATTCGTAGTGATAATACATTGAAAGAATAGTTTTCTTTTTGAAAACTTGCAACACATTTAAATTACAATTTACTTAAATAGATTTAGCAGAGTATAAACGTTAATTTTGATACTTCAACAAAAATTTTAATCACTGGTTCTAATGGTTAGATGAACTTCATTTAACTAACAAGTACTACATTTGCTATATACGTATTCTAAGCGAAGCAACAAAGTTTCAAATCTTTCTCATACTTTTTCGGATTGTTGAAATGCAAAAATCGAATTTTATTTATGTTATCGCTACAAGCCTCGCAAGAAAATTTTGGGAAGAAATAAATCGCTTGTTCGGTGATCAGTTCTATTCTTCAAAGCTTTACCGAATTGATAGAATGAAGCCAGCGTTGGCCGCGAGCGACTAGCATCGAGCGCGCAACAAACCGACGCTCCCTTTTTGACAGAAATTCGAGATTTGTAATCGTTTGTATTCAATTGTTTCTATTGAATTCGAATTCATTTTTTTGATTGAATTGTTAATGATTTGATAAAGCGATACTTTTGAAAATGTTCGCCGCGAAAACGCAAAAGATTGCACACAGTTTCGAACAGTGTGCTCACGAAATCACGAATCTCATCACTGATTATGGTAAGAATTAATAAGACGCGTTTTTTTTTCGCGAACGCTTTCGCAATCGCCATTAAAACATTGTCTTGCGTTTTCACGTTTTGCAGAGAGTCACTTATTATTAGAAAAGTTGAAACTATGCCTGACGTCTGATTTTTTGCTGCATTTCGAGCGGAAAACGAAAGAAAAGGCCGTCGAAGAGGAAGACGACAAAGTTGTTGTCGTCGATCCCAAAGTTGAAATCATTCAAAATTTTTTCAAACGTTTGACTTGTATTAAAATAATTGGCAGCGGTCGTTTGGCGTACAAAATTAGCGTGTCGTTATTCTCTCTGTTAAATTCACTCGAGTTACAAAACATCAGTTTAGATTCGATTCAGGACTTAGATTCGTTGAGGTCACAGATAAAATCATTAGTGTTGACACGCTGTTCAAACATAAGCAATGTTTTGCAGCCCGATGCTTGGCCACTTCTAAAATATTTGTACCTTTGCAATGTTGGTCTAACGACTATACAACCAAATTTATTGCCCAAATCACTTAAACACCTCGATCTTAGCTGGAATTCTTTGTCATCTTTTAACTTTACTCACTTAACTCATATTTCGACGCTGGATTTGAGTTTTAACAAGTTAAGAACTATTCCAAAAATCGATTCAAACGACATAATAATAACTTCTTTAAACTCACTTTATTTACGCGGCAACTTGATTGAAAACTTACAAGGTTTACAAGTGCTGAAATCGCTCGTTGAACTTGATGTTTCTTCTAACTGTATTTGGTGTAAAACCGACTTATTGATAGTTTTATCAAGTTGTGAATGCTTAGAAAACATTCTCTTATCATCGAACCCCGTGACTTGTGATAAAGCTCTGCAATCAGCTATTATCAAGGCGTTACCAAGACTCAAAACGTATGATAACAAAATAATATCGCCTTCAAATATTGCGAAGCAACAATCTAAAAGTTTGGAAGTGTTAAAAATGGAAGCAACATTAACTTCAGTAGAACGTGAAACAAACGTTTCAGTGATCGAAGAACCGAACATATTGTTCGATGATTCACAACCTTTATTTTGTGGATCAGGAGAAATTAGTACAAAAGCTAAAAAGAAGAAAAGACAAAAGCGAATTGCGGTCATCGTTGATAGAAGCAAAGAGGAAACTTCTCGATCGTCGGATAAGCAATTAATTTCAGAGGAAAGTAAAGATATCAAAGCAAAGCTCGAAGAAACGAAAAATGTATTGAAAGAGCGAAAACAATCATTAGGAAATGAATGGTTGATAACGGTTAATCAAGACGCAAAACCTCCGCAAACGCCCCCTTCAACGCCGATTGATATCTCATCTCACCTCTCCCCAATAAATAACTTAAAATTGAATTTGTCGCCTACATTAGGCGCGCACTCAGAACAGAATGATGTAGACAAAAATGAAACAGCTGCGAAGCGTTATGAAGATGATATAGAAATTTTAAATGAAGAAAAAGCTGATACTTCGGACCTAATGTGGACCCAAGACGATGCAGAAGATGATAGCAATATGTTTTTGGTTGAAAAATCACTTAGTTACGACAAAAATGAAACATTATTTCTCTCTGTTAAAGAGGGAATAATAACTGAAAAACATTGTTTAACAGGTAAAAATTTAAATACCTTTGATTTGAAAGTGTTATCAACTGCAGAACATTTGAATGAAAACCCTATCGCGATCAAATTAACATTTGACTCTCGAATACTTTCTAAACAAGCGGTTATTTATTCATTTGAAAATGAAGATGCATTAAGAGAATTCAAAGAAACTTTCCTTTTGCCCTGCATTTTAAGACGAAAGCAGGAGATTTTTTCGAAACGAAAATTCTATGAGTGCCTTAAATGTGGTTTAAACAAATTCAGTGAGGAAACAATGGATAAATGTCCTAAATGTAAAAGCGATGCATTCATGGAGCTTGAACATCATATTCGCGATAACAGAAGAAGTGAGAGTGATATTACAGTTCTTAGTCAATTTAATTCATCGTCAATTCCTCCTGCTCAACCTTCATCAAAAGTCGAAGAACCAACAAAAGTGGCTGATGTATGGGAAGAGTTGTGCGGGGGGCAAGAAGAATACTCTGAAAGTGATTTTTGTACTGTCGATCATGAATTGAAATTGTTTTTAGATGTGAAGATATTAGATGATGGGGAGGAGATTCAATGCATTTTTAAGTGCAATATCGTATGCAATAAAAATGAAGAGTTACTTGACGCCTTGCTTGTTATCACAAATGAAAAAGTTTATTTGCTCTCAAAAAATGATAATCAACCGTACGTATATTTAAGTTTAGTTTACCTTAAAATTTTTTAGTAAAATTATGAACTATAAAAACTCAAAAGTACTAAGCAGCTATCTTCATATAAACTAATTATTTGACATTACTTTAGAAATGAAGACCCTATATTTGCAAAACCTCTCTGGTTTTTAAGGTTTTTCAAGCCTTTATCCCATCAAGGCCTTTGGGTAGAATGGACTGAAGATTTGCAAAACGAGAAAAACAAGAAGAAGAAGAAATCTAAAGGAAGAATCAATAACGTTATCATGTTTTTCGATGATCAAAAGGTTTTCAAAATTTTTGAACAGCACTTATCGAAAATTAACATTGCGTTGGAAATAGACGAGGATGATGAGGAAGAGAATGAAGAATCGACTGACACGTTTATCATGTCAGCCAACATTGTAGACACCGGTGCTCCATTATTTGTATCAAAAACTGAATCTGGATTATTGCTTTTATGTAAAGCTGAAGTAAAGCGAAATGATGTTAGCTTTAAAGCGCTCGAGGAACAAATGATAAACGACATTGTTGCGCCTATTTATGTTACAGAAGATTTTAAAACCGCAACTATAGATTTTCACAACGAAGTAAATAACATGAACAGCCATTGGGTTATTAAAACAAATTCAGTCAATTGTATGTATACAATTTTATCCGACGTAAAAAAATATTGGGAAGAATCATTCGCTATTCCATTACATTTTTACAAAGTACAAGATGCTATACTTTAGCGAAAGTTAATTTCCGAAACTAATAAAAATGCGTATTTCATTTCTGAAGACCTTAAGTTTCTCGCGAAGAAACTAATAACAAAGACAGTCGTTGGCAAAAATATGTGCACAAATGACTTAATGGGACACTTCACGAAACTGTATGCCTCGAAGAAACTCTTCCTTCAGACCCATGTCGTTGAACGTTGAGACCACTTCGTCCCAATTGCTTTCGATCACACCGTCGGGATCCATCTCGGATTCGGAGTAGTCGTTGCTGCGAAAATCTATCAGCAAATACCAAAAGAGCGTTGCCTTCAATCGAATGTTGATAAACAAATGGCGACCACATAATCTATCCGTTTGCGATATGCCATGTGATCCCTCGCCACTTTTTTCGCTTCTTTTCGTTGCTTTCTCCTTGCGTTTGCCGCTTTCGCTTGAAACCGGCACTCACCTTTTCGCTCCCGTTCTCTCCATTCTTTACCCTCACGTCTCGATCAAAACTTCTTCAGATCTTCTTTCCTTCTTCTTTTTTCTTCTTTAGAACTTCTTTCCTTTTCAAAATTCTTTAGAAAACAATTCCGTTTTTACTTGTCAATTGAAGGCGCACTAGTTTAAATACAGCCGTTGGCTAAAATATGTGCACAAATGACTTTACGGAACAGCTGCTGCCATCTGGTGCCGCTCAATCGAAACGCAAAACTACTGTC
>NCKU01000953.1:0-27675 GCA_003675995.1 Dinothrombium tinctorium | reverse complement strand
AAGTTTCACCTCATTTTTCAATGGCAATGTCGAACTGTTAATTTTGTGATGACGTTTGGGTAACATTCAATTTGCCATCATCAAGTCATCTAAAAACGATTTTATTTTTGTGTTTTCATCCTCTCAAGTACTTTGAGATAGCAACAGATGTGCCAGCAAGTGTTTATGGAATAGAGCAAAACTAAAGTTTATTTCTGAAAGTTTTCTTGCTTGTAAGCACCGAAAGAAAGATGCAGTTACAACGGATTTTATCGGTCCTAACAATTTTATTACATTATTTTGTTTACAACATCTTACAAATCATTTCATTCAAATTCATTTTATAAAGATATGAAAAATTTATGAGAACAAGTACACAATAAACATCAAATTGTATGGATTCTTATTTACTCTTAAAAATAGGATTTTTTAAATTACATTTTTTCTATAAAATTTGTTTCATATTTATAAATCTTACTTCACATCATTTATACGCCACATGTGTATAAAAATTATTTTTTATTTAATTCCGGATCAATCGAAAAATCAGATGCAAAAAGTCTTGACGAACTTTTCCCTTAAGCAAACTTCACAAAACACTCACAACATTCGATGAATTTAGTTGTTGCATCTTTTACTCATTTCGTTTGAGTTTATGCATTTAAAATAAGAGAAGCCTTATGAATGAAAATTTCAAAGTTGAATATGTAGGGATTCATGGCTGAACATTAATATCAATTTACGCTTACTTTTTCTCTATAATAGTTTTGTCTCTTCCGTCTGTCTATACTTTCAATTGCCTCAGGTTGTTTAGAAGTAATATTCAACAATTAATCATCAACATTCAAGTGTTTCTTAATTTTGGTGTCATTAATCTTTTTTAAAACTCGCTTTTATTTAAGTTTGTATTTTGCCTGAAATGTTTATTGATTTTTCGAGTTAAGAAAATTTGTTTGAAGCATTTCTATTTTGATTTTAAAATGCCGAAAAAAATAAGAAATGTCCACTCGCGTGAAAAAATCGCAAAGCCAACTGAAAATCTATTTTGGCGTTGTTTTAACTTCACTGAACATGAATCTCTACCCATTCGAAAAAATTCTTTAAATTGTTTTTGACTACGATTGCACAAATCTTACACGAAATGACAGATTGGAGTTTTACAGTTGACACAAAAATTGTTAACTTTTGTTGATATCTTCGCTTTTGAGTTATTTTGAAATTTAAAGTAACGAAAATATTTCGCGCTGATGTTTGTTGGCGAAAAAATTCGACATCAAATTTTAATCTTTGAATGGAGTTGAACAAAAACAGAGAGAAGAAGAATGAAAAGAAAAGAAAAGCGATGCTTTGTTGTGATCCATTGTTTGTTTTTTAAGTAAGGTAATTGAATGAAAAATGATTCTGCTTTTCTCGTTTCTTCAAAATCATTTTGCAGAATTCGTAAGTGAATCATTTGAAAACTGAAAACATAAAAGCTCCTATCTAACTAGTCTATTGATTTTTCTTTTAATTTTCTTCGAAATATGAAAGCTTACAATTATTTTTAAACTTTGAACATTACCAAGCGCACATCTTTTACAAAAAATAAAATGATACATTTCGTTGATGGTTTGAATTATCTAAAAAATCTTGAAATTTGATTACTTTCTTCTAAGTGCTGTTGAAAGTTGAAACTTTTTTAGTTTTAATTATTATTTTGTGAAAGGCTTAAATTTGTTAACATCGGAATATTATTGCTTCCGAATCTTTCAAATATCTTTAGCAAAAAGAAATGGTTAAGAAAGATTGAATAGAGAAACTTCTTGAAAATAGTAAAATATGAAGAAGAAATAAGAATTTTAATTTCAATATCAAGTCTATTTCTACAATTTTTAATTTAAAAAAATTGAGCTGGTAAGTTGAATGTTTTACTCTTTTCAGAAAAATGTATTTTTTTAACAATTTGTGAGCAAATTGAGGTGAATAAGATTTGATTTTCTATGGAAAACAATTTCTGCTATCATTTTACTCTTATTTTCGAAAAACAAAATTCATAAATCTTTTACTTTAACACAAAACAAAGGCGGATTATCAATAAGAGAGGATATACAGGCGTTCAAAAAGTAAGTGATACACTTTACAATTGATCATGAAAAGAAAACAAAGCGACTAAATATGATTTTTCTTTCATTAAAACATTTTTTCAATGATTTTGTAAAGATGATGAGGTATAGAGCTAATATCAAATTATTTTTTTTAAAATCATTCGGAATCAAATGTGGCGAAATTGCGCTCTCATTGTTTTGAAGTTTTCAAATTTCTCTATTCATAAGTTGTTAAAGATAAAAAAATTTTACATGTTGAACAAAGAAACAATTTAAAATAAAATAAAATAAAATAAATAATGCTTAAGCTCTTTTTTAATAATGATTTTACAAAAGTCAAATTTTTAAATTTTTTGAAAACTTTGGTGCATTTTGAGTTTCACATTGTTGTCAATTAGAAACAATGATATTCCCATGGAAAGCGAGTTTGGTCTTCGATTCTATTTTATTTTAAAATAATGTCGTTTGAAAATCAATTATTTTATTCTTGCAAAAAGCGCTCAATATGCAGATCGTTAAAATGGTAAAACAAAAATTGATTAATTGTGTATTAAACAAGTTATTAATAATCGAAAAATGTATCGCTTACTTTTTGAACTCCCTGTACAATATTTGATTTTGAATGTTTGCTGCGCAGGATTTTGCAAGTCTGATGCAGCGTTGCAAAGAACCTACCTGTTAAATATTTCATTTACCTTTACACTCCACTCTTGTTCTACACGCATTTTATTTCGATTCTATAAAAAGAATTAAGCTTTAAGCTCTTAAGCTGTGAATAAATACAGTTTCAGTTTCTTGCAAGCAGCAGGTACTTGTAATTTAATCTGATAACTTTTATCGCTTACTTGTTGCATAGTAAAGGCAAACTCGTGGTTCAATTCTACAAGCTACAGGTAAGATTACGTTTTTTGATTTATTTGAAGTAAACAAGTAAAAGCATACTTTTAAAATTAACCTAAATAATTTTTTTTTCTTTCAATTAATCTAACAAAACAATAAATTTTATCTGATTTGTCAAATATATGCATAAAATTCATTCTGATTACGCAGAAATTTTTTCTTTCAAATTGAATCACCGAGGAAACATTTATTCATATTCATTGAATTTCATATTTTCATAACTCAATTTCATATTCATTACTCAAATTGGAATATTATTTTATTCAGAAAGCTATGTTTTCAGTTTTAGTAGGAGCGAAACCAATTTTAAATTAGTAAAAATTTTTTAACTAATTGAAAACTTTCAAAATATAAAACGAATCGAATTAAATTTTGATAAATTTCAAGCTTAAAATACTTATACTGTCTCTTTAATAGTAAAAAATTAAAATTTAAGCACTTTAAAAATCTGATTTATGTAAGTAAAACAAATATATTTGATGTTATTAAAATTTGAGTCGAAATCCCAAAAGTGATTCGAAAAAAGAACAAAAAAAAAATTGTCTATGAACACAATGAATAAGTTCAAAATTTGAATTTGCACAATTCTTAATAATATACACTCAAGTCCAATAAAATCTTTCAGTCTCTTGCTTTTCAATAGAGTTTAACTTGAAGCGAAAAGATTTTATTGAATACGAGTGTAGAAGAGTTTCAATTTATTATATAAATTTGTGAAAATGAAGTCTTTTTCACTTCAACAAATGAAATTTATGTATTTCATTGGTTTTGATAATAAGATAAAGTTGATCGGGAATATCAAAGTAAGAGTATTGAAAAATGATATTCATTTTAGCCAACTCATGATAGTGCGTTTCTTTTCGCTCATATTTTCTAATTTCTCTTTTCCTCGCTTTACATTCTATTTAAAGTTCTACATGAAATTGTTTTATATAATGAAAATACTTTCATGGTTTAATGAATAGTCGGTGGTTTTTTGCACGTCATTATCTTTCTTTTTATGACTAGTTGAATTTAATAAGAAAATCTTTGAACGTAAAGCATTAATTGTTAATAATTTGAAAGAATTAGCGATTTCGCACAGAGATATACTCTCAACTTGTGTAATCATTTATCGAACAAGATAATTAAATTAAGTTAGTTCATTTGCGACAAACAACAACATTCATTTAATTCTACTAGTCAGTTGCGATAATCAAAGTATTTAATAAAATCTACACTTTTTAAGCTTGTCTAAATTTTTAAAATATAGATTTGAAAAACTAAAAAATTGTAAGACTATTTATACTTATTTTATTAAATTTATATTATTTATTTCTTTATTTATCTTATAGGGTAACTATTTTTTGTGCCTGATTCTGATTCTAATGAAACTTGGTATGCAGGTAGAACTTCTTGTGTTATTAAGAATTATCGCCATCAACGGTGCGAATTTTGCACGTGAAGCAAGTTATTCACGAGCAAAAAAGTTGTTCGCTTGTTAGCAAAATATTAGCGCGAATAAATTTTATTTTAAACAAACGCTTTTGAATTAAATTTACTTTTTGTGTAGATTTTGTTAAAATTGTGAAACAGAGTAATACACTGTTTCATATGTGCATTCGATTTCTCGCATGATGTAAAATTTTTTTAGTATTTTATTGCTAATTACTTTTTATCCTTGCTTTATATTTAAAAGCGATCAGAGAACTAACAACTTGTCTAATTAAAATGAGAGAACATCATTATTTTATTTAAATTATTTTGTTTGGTATCACAAAACACATTTACTTCAAAATTGAAGTTTTTTAATTTAACCTAAAATATAAAAATGTTTTATGAAGTGTAAGCAGTTTCATAATGAAAATAAATATTGTTAATGACCCGAAAAAAATTAAAGCGCGAGAGAAAATCGATTTGACATTTAAAAATTTTTTCTAAGTAAGCATAGTTTTTAAAAGAATAAAATTTAATTTTTCACCCTTGATCAATTCGAAAGTTAAGAATGCGCTTATTAGTAATTAAATTAGGTCATCAAGAACAGATGTTAAGCTTTTTTTTCTAAATGTTCAAAATTTTCTCAAAACTTGATAATAAGAAAAACGAAAATTAATGCAAATAGTTTACTTTTAATGATTGAGCTTTTTTATTGCTAGCAAACTTTTTACTCTATCAACCTGCAATGAAAGAGTGAAATTGGCAATAAAAATAATGAGCTTATTGTTCATTAATTTTTTTTGTCCGATCGTTGAAAAGCGAAACTTATTTCAATGTATAATACATTGAAATAGAAAAGTTTTAAGGTTCGATTTTTTTAAAATTCATGAAAAATGAGTTTTAGACACGAAACTTAACTCATTTTCTCCATTCGCTTATCAAATTCGAAATTATAAATGCTCGCGATGTTCATTTTCCCACCACAATCATAAAATTGATAGTTGGAGAATAATGATATCCTTTACTTTAAATATTTATAAATAGGCACAAGGTTCTGGTGGTGCTCTCGACAAAAATGGCACAAAATTATCGGTAACAAGAGAATATAAATAAAAAGCTCTCGTAACATTCACTTAGCCATCCATCTCTTCGCTTTAAAGTAAATTTTCACCAGTTTAATACGTTATCTGATTTTATATTTCAACATTCAAAGCCAGCCTTTTGCATGTTAAGTTTTCGTATCAACATTCACACTTATCTTTAGGAAAATTAAGCTTGTAAGCTATGGTTAATGAGTTTAGATTGGAAAAACTTATTCGTTGTATTTTGAGGGTAACAGATTTCGCTTATTTTCGCAAGGAAGAGCCTATTTCAAGAATAAGTTGATAAGTGATTTTTGGTTTTATAATCAAGCAACTGTCTTTCGTACAAGCACTAATTGAATGAATTTATTTCGAAAGGGCTTATCCAACAATGCATATATTAGAAAAGCCCTTTCGTAATAAATTCATTCAATCTAAAAAAAATCGCAATCTTATCATTAGGGATGGTATGAGTGTAATTAAATTGATTTATATTGCGTAAATGTAAATTAATTACATAAAATGACACTTCCTTAAGAGTAGATTTACACATTGAGTGTAAAATACCATTTGATTGAAGTGAGTTATAAAAAAATTAAGCACTTTTGCTGAAATATTATATTTATGTGTAAACAAAAATGAATGAAACAGAATTTTATAAAGAAGAAATCTTATTCACAAATTTCTCACAAAATTATCTGATGTTTAATTATCATGCATGTTTTTTCTATAAAACGAAACTTAAATTTATAAGAGATTCGTTACATTTTACTGAAATGAGTAAAAAATATCCAACATATGTTATGAATGCTTTTAAAATAAGCTAAAATGTTTGTTCCAGGTGTGAAAAATAATATTACAGAAACTTTATGCAATACTTAGGCAGGAGCACTTTTGAATGCCTAACATGCACGTATTCTCGTGTTGTATGGTTTAGCGATTTGTTTTTATCATTACCAGTTTTGTGATTTCATTTTGAAGATCACATTCATAACATCATCTAATGCAGTATTTGAAACGACTTTTTCACAACTAGTAAAGATCACTTACGTGATCGAATTTCGAATGAAACGTTTGAAAATTTCTGACCGTACAAATATATTATCTTATGAAATTATGATATTATTATCTTTGATGATTATGAAACTTGGTGCTTAATTTTAACAATATATTTTAAATTATTTTATGCAATTTTACGCTGATAATATACATTTAACATGTATATACGCTTATATACAAAAATATCCGCTTTTGTATACGCTTAACGTCTGTGCGCCTAATGACTTATCTTATCATTGTATTAAAATACGTTTTTATCAGTTTTAAAAAATTAACGATTTTAAATGCTAAAATCTTATGCTATAACTTAATTTTATAACTTTTTATCTTAATAAGAAGTATATTTAAAAAAGTTTTATTAAGATATGAAAAAAATTATTCGCATAGTTTAAACACTCATTATATAAAAAAGAAAAAATTTGATTCACTCAATGAGAAAATCAAAATATTCTCTAATTGCTAAAAAAGTAGGTAGTTTGACAAAAAAATCAAGAAACTTTTAAATTTTTATTAATAATGATTGGAGAAGTGAAAATGTAAAAGTTTTTCAGTGTTTAATTAAATAAATTTGCAATCATTTTGTAAATATTAAAATTTGTTTTACTGCAAAGACTTACGCGACAACCTCATGTAATTGCAATTTCTTTTTAGTTCGTTCATCAACTTTTATGTTTGATTTGCTTGCTTGTGTTTATTTTCAAACAAAATTTTGAATTGCTAATCTTTTGTCTTCAGATTACTTGCTTAATAGTATTCCTTAAAGTAAAGCCCAAAATTTTTAATCCTACACAAAATGGAAAAATTTCCGAAATTTTCATTTTTCGTCATGTTTTCATTAACTTGTTATCTTTGTCTTTAACTTTACGGTTGAACATTTTCTTTTTGTCACTGTTATTTGGTATTCTTTAACTGTTTTAAAGGTAAATGTTTTGAGGTAATTTTGTAGGTAAATTATCTTATCTTCACAAACTTTTATGTTTAATGTGGTGCAAAGAGCTCAAAGAATAAGCTTTTCTCTTGTTTTCATCGACCGAAATTTGTAGTTTCGTTAGAAGTTGTTTTAAATTTTAAATAGACACAATCATTTACTCTTATCGTACACCATGTTGAAAAAAAGAGTTTCTTTACATTTTTATATTATTTTTGTTTTATTTTTAGATGAACTACTTTGAGCAAAATAAATTTTCTGTTTTTTTTTCTAAATATACAAAAAACTTTTCTGTCTAGATAACGTTGAAATTTTATAAACTGTAAAAAATATTGAGATGACCGGGTCAAGTTATCGTCTCAAATAGTTCGATTCGAATAAGCGCAACTGATTTATGATTTTAAAAATCAATTTTACAATTTTTGTGTTTTCTGTGAATTTTGATGAAATTTTACTACCTTACTAATCACACATTGAGCTCAATAAGCAATGTATGGTAAGGTGCAAATGCTAAGTGCAAGATTATGAGTGTGATTCAATTAAAAATCGTCGATTTAAAATTATATTCATTTATTTATAAAAGAAATTTTCAACTTTTTCATGTTTTTAAATATTTTTATTCTATTCAACTGAAAACAAAGTTCATTATTTATATTTGGACTTTTAGTTTAATGATTATATGCTATTCTAACTTAAAGTTTTTTCTTGCCTTTTAAAAATCATTCGCTTTCATTTGATGTGCGTCGCTTGTAGGCATTAAAAATTTGTTATCAAAGTGTAATTAAAATCTTTGTACTCAAAGTTTAGCAATAAGCTTTTGTCATCTAGAACAACTTTTTAATTATTTATTTTCATGTAAAGTTTTTATCGTTTATGAATTTTCCAGCTTTTGGCGATTCTTTTACATTTCGTGAGCTTGGCTTTCAATAAATCCTTTTTAAAAAACGATTCACTCAATTAAATGACAAAAATGCGAATTTTTGCATATCCAACTCTGCACAAAAATATGTTTATTATCACTTTTCAAAGCTTTCATGCTAGCTAATTAAAGTTGAGAGCCGTGAGTAAGAATTTTTTGCATGATAAGATAAATGCAAATGCAGTATAAAGCGCAAAATGTGATTAATTAAGTGAGTAAAAGTTGCGCTTTCACTGTAAATTTACTTTATAAGATTCAAAAGCTTTAAATTTTAAGTAATTTTGAACTAATCTATTTCATGAAGAAGTCTCAAAGTTAAAAACGCTCTTAATCTTTTTTACTCGCATTCTTTCTATCGTTAACGTTGTATTTTGCCTTTAAATGCAGAATATTGTCGACTTTTTTCTGTTTGCTGAGTCAAAAAGCATTAATATAGAGTCCCAAAAACCATTTTCATACGTGTTTCATCTAAACCTCGATGCTCTAAAGAACCACTCTGTAAAAAAAGATTTGAAAAAATAAAATAAAATAAACTTAAATTTATTTTTAGCAAGCCTTAGCTTTCATCTTAGAATTCGCTATTCGTTTTTAACACTACTCTTCTCGATAAATTTTTTATGAAACATTAAAGCTTATTCTATAGATCTGAAAGTAATGAATTTTTTTGAGCGAAAGAAATCAATAAATAGTCGAAGAGATGCTTCGTTTGCTCGTGAATACTTTGTTTCAAGAAAGGCGCTGAAAAGCTTTACATCGCAGTATTTTCAAAGTGGTCATTTTCAAATTATTGTGACCGTTTTGAAATGCAGCTTTTTTCAATTTTTGTTTGTTTGCGAAAAGGAATACGAAAATTAGTGTACAGTTTAAATATTTACATTAATTAAAATTACATTTCCTAGGATTATATGGAGAATGCTGTTTAGCATCATCTATGTAACTACGGGTAAAAACATTCGCAAACATAAATTAATTGAAATTTAATTAGAAGCGTATTTTATTTCGCCTATTTTAAAGCTCGTATCACAATTACGATTAAAATTGGAAAATGAGCGATCAGATTCAGTTAGATTCAAAGCGTTTGTCGACACATTTTTACCTAAAGGTTGCATAAAATCCAAACTAATTAATCACAAATTAAACACAAAACATTTTTCTACATGTAAAGAAATTTTAAAATTCGCATTCATACGATCATTTAGTTGCAACACTTCTCAATTATTTATATTTTTAAAAAATTTTTTATGTACAATCAATGGCAGAATGTTTTTCTATCTTATTTATACAAATAGATAGATATAAAAGAGATCCAGGTAGATAATTAGATAAATTTAATGAAAATAATCGCAACACATTCTCTCGTTGATTGTATTTCTTTTACGGACTTCAGTTCAAGTTTTTTTTTATTTATTCATTCAAATTTTAGTTTGTTCAATTTTCAGCATAAATATGAAAAATTGAATGTAAATGAATTTTCGATTTTTGTAAGAATTGTACAATTTTTGTATTTAGCAAGTAGAAATTGTCTCAGTGATTTCACATTCAGAACTTTTTCTAAGCTATATGGAGAGAATAATAATAAAGCTGAAAAGCAGAGTGATTCTTCAGATTGTTCAGAGTCTTCTGAACATGAGACAATGTGGTTTGCGGGGCATAAAGAATATCCGACGCTCAAAATTATAATTCCTCGTATTTCTACACTTTCGGGTAATCTTACTCGTTAAAAGTATAATTAGATATGGTAAAAGAAATAGCATTTAGATTAATCTTTCACAAATAATTTTTAATAATTATGACATAAATTTGGTTTGAATGAGGCGCTTAAATTTTATACGTTTTTTATCAGTTTTTTTTACTTTATTTTACTTCTAACAAGTTATTCACTTATCAGCTTTATTTTTATCTCAAATGTTTGAAAGAGCTTAAAAGAAAGTTTTATTTCTAAAAGAAGCAAAAGAGAAAACTAGCGAATTCAGTGAATACAATTGTAAGAAGCACGAAGAATGAAAATTTCATCGATTTTAATAAAGTAGAATATAAAATATAAAAATTGTAAAGAAAAGTTCGACGTTCAATGTGTTCTCTTTCACAATACAATGTGTACAGAAAAAAAAGCACAATTGTTGTTTGTTGAATTTAGTATTAATAATAATATGTTTTCGTTGTGTAACAAACTTATTTGTTATCGCAGATAAAAGCAATGAATTTTCGCAATGTTTCGCAATAAAAACTAATATTATCACAGTTTTTCATTAGAAATTGAAAATGACAGTAAACAGACTGGTTATTAATTATTTGGTAGAAAAAGTGGACGAAAAATAATTTATTTCGCTATTACACACTTCGCTGCTTCTCTTTTTCTATCGTTTCTATTTCAAACATAATCATTTTTTCGAGTACACAGCGAAGCAAAAATGTGAATGTTTCCTCTTTATGTGCGATTTTCCTTTAGCAATTTTCTCTTTTATTTAGTTTTGAAAGCGATCAATCTTATAAGATGAGACTGAGAGAAGCTATCGAGTTAAAAGTAGTATGAGATTAATTCTTGTACTTGGCAGCAGAGAACGAAATATAAATAAGATCTCTTATCAGGCAGCTTTATTCATTTCAACCTCTTTGTAGTCTTTGTGTTTGCTTTAGTCATGCAATATGCGAATAACTGTTGCATTGAAATTTGATTTTCGTTCACCATCATGTACATAGTCTGTTTCAAAAAGAATGTTTCACGAATTTTTTGTGAAAAAAATGTGTATTCTTACGAGATTCACAATGTTAGGTTCACTTTTGAAATAATTGATGAGCTAAAACAAAAGTAAAAACCGACTTATGATTGCTTATGCTTATTGAGCGAACATCCTATTTCCATAATGATTTTTTTTTTTGCTTTAAAACGTCTAAACTATTTTTGTTGATCACTTTATAAAATATTTATATACATAAGTTGATCGATGGCCAAAGATATGAGTTCATTGAGTTCATTTGACAAGAGTTTAACTTTATTTAGAGAAGCTGTTCAGCTTTATATTTGTAAGGATTATTAAAGATCTCATTTATTCTCGCATAAAGATCGTTTCGAAAATAATTCGACGCGTATTTTGAGATTTTTCAATCAAAGCTCAGCTATTTCTCAGATTAGATTTCTTAGATTAGCTTTGATTGTTTCTTAAAAATTAACATCAATTCTGTCGATGACATGTTTACATTCTCAATAAGATTTGAGCCGATTCGCATTTTTTAAAATTTATTAGTTTTTATGGCACATGATCACTTTAATTATAATTGGGAACAAAAGATGTGCAAGCAAGTATTGAAATTTTACGAGGCTTAACGAGTTTCAGAATCCAGAAGCCAAAAATGTCAAAACACGGATCGATTCATTTTCCAAAAAAGATGTTATATATGAAAATAAGTGAAATCCTTAACCGTCAAAACACCCAAAAATGTGGTTTGAAGCTGAAATCCGATAAATTTCGATGTTTCGATATCAACAAATATAATGAGCGATTGAGCTTAAAGATCGGACAAAATTTTATAGATGGTCCTTATTGAACGCTCAAAGGAAAAAGCTAGTTTACAGTTTTTTCTTTATTGAATATAAGCCACTATGAAGATATCGAGTTAGTCAGAACTATAAGAATATTGAGTACTAGGGCCAAATGTATGTTAATATTTTGAGAAAGTTTTGAATTTGAAATTTGGCTTCGTTGAAGACTAAACTAATTTAATTTTTTAAAACAGAAATGTCACAAAATCCTTATGATTGGAATAATAGAGTGGCTTTTGTGGTCAAATACTTGTATGGTGAGTACTATTTTTTAAAAATGATACAGTAAATGCCATAAAAACTCCACTTAATTTAATTCGATTGGTTGATTTTGGGCAAAAGAATTGAAATCAAGTATAGTGTTAGCCCCTCAATTAGTGGATTTTTTGTAGCGTTTACTGTAAAAAAAATGTCAAAATATGTACAAAATGCCAAATCCATATGAAAATTTAAATAAGATCATTCGATAAATCACAAACATGTGATATTTATTTACACATATTTTAGGTCTTTTTTCAGTATACGAAAATAATAAAGCTCGTTATGGTTGCAAATCATCGTAAAAATACATTAACAACCGAAACGGAATTTTTCTTCCCACTTACTTCTTTAATTATATAATTCACATCAATTAAACACATTAAATACAATTAGTGAATCACGAGGTTCTTTAGAGATGAAGCTCATAATTTTGTTTATTTTTGTTTAAAGTAATTCATATTCAAAATGAGTTTATTCACTTTTTACATGGATTGAACTGGCAAGCAATTTTTTCTGAAAAATTACATTGACGTACGTGCGCAATTAATAATAACATGGTGCCCAAATATTATGAGAAACGATTTTTTGGTTTGAATATATTGATTATATCTCGGTAGCTATAAACAAGTTTTTCACTTGTTTTTATTCATATTGCTAAACATCGAACTTATAACATAGCATTGAAAAGAATGGCTGAAGTTGCGTCGTTTTGCTTAAATATCGATTATACATTCAATCTCACAGAAATCTTCCCTTGTGTTGGGATTTACGTAAATAAAAATTATAAGCATTTCGAAAAATTAAAGAATTAAATTAATATTATTAATGAATTATTATTAAATGAATATAAGTTGAACAGTAAAATCCCGATGTCCGCGAATTGTCCGAAAACGAGTGACAGAATTAAGATGCTCGATTTGTGAATGTCCAAGCGATTAGTCCGTAGAGCGAGTTCTCTGACTCTCGAATTGCCCGATTCACGAGTTATTCGAATAACAAGTGTCTAAAGCGCGAGTGTCCAAACCACAAGTGTTCATAAAATGAGCAGCGACTAGCGAATATGGAATACGAAAAAACGGAGAAATAAAGACGTAAGCTTTGGCAATCAACATACAAAAATTTTTTATCTCGAAAAAAGCTTTTTTAGGCGACAAAAAATTTAATAAGAAACGTTTCAAAATAGGTAATGGAAAAGTTTTATCAAAATGGAAATTTTTTATTGAAATTGAAGGTTTTTGATATATTTACATCTTTTAATGCAACTAAAATTAATTGAAATTAAAAAAGTATATTTCTCAAGAATAACCGTTAAAAACTTGGTTAGATTTTTCATTTAATCATATTGGAGAGAAAAAAAATGCTTTACTTACAAGGAAACAACTATTTTGACATGATTTCCATTTTAGGAAAACGTTAGTAGTAAAGAAAACCAAGTGAGAGAACGTCTCCTCACGCTCGCGGGTATGTAACTTTCACTAACTTTCAAGCACGGCTTTACATGGTTTCACGGGTTTTCACCATATTCACAGATTGTAAAAAAAAGGATCGTTTTAATCATATTTGAAAGAATAAGACATATAGAAATCGAAATAAGACCGTGCCATGAATGCCGTGAATTGGCAACATTCACGTCCAATGAAGTTAGTGCGAAAAACCGTGACATGAATTTTAATTCATGGAGATTCACTTTACCTTACTTTTTTGCTTGGATATCTTTATAATCATCAAGAATTAGATCAATGTAAAAACGAAAATTCGATATAAGGTGCAACATATGCAGCCAATTTGCTTAGACTCTTTCTCTCACAACCAACAAATTCGATTCTTTTCTCTATTGGCTATTTCAATAGGCACCAGAATGTTGAAAATGATTGAAAAATACGAAATGTTCATTGAAAAAGGTGCTTTCATGTGATTTAGGTGGTTAAGGTGATGCATTTCTAAAAAAGTGATTTTAGGTGATATTTACATCTTCACTATCATTGAACTCATCAAAATTTAGTAGCATTTAACTCGTAATTTGATATAGAACTCGAGTTCTATGTTAATTTAAAAATAGGTTTGGCTGTTTGACGAGTCCTAATGACAACATTACAAATATTTTAGAGATTCATTATGAAATCAGAGCTCAAACAGCCAAAAACTCTATAAAAATTTTCGGCACTATTAACTTTTTTTTTGCTAAGGCTTCATATAATTATTCTTATTAAATGTATTGAAATCATATAATTTATTAAATTCAAATTACAATAAAAATAAAAAAATTTAAAATTTATCGCTAAAAAGTCGAACTACTGGGATGGTAAAATCGTTTCGAATAATATTTGTATACTCTATATAAGAGACATCCCTAAAAAAGATTTCAATATCTCCTCAAATTTTTTCTATTTAAAAATTGAAATCTAAAAAACTGATGGAAAATTTAAAATTTTATGACTTTATTAATGAAACATGTAACAATTTTTTAAATGATTCCATAATGTTACTTACTTACTTATTTGTATAATTTACGTTTAAAGCTAAAAATTGGAGACCTTTAAAAAAACTTTTTATAAAATTTTTGCTCTAGAAAAATTAGTATTTTGCACTTTTGTTTTTATTGCAGCTCAACACTTCATCGCTATTTCCATCTGTTTCTTAACTCTCTTCTCCTAGCTAACCTAGAGTTTATTGAAATCTTAATGCGACTAACATTCGTAGAAAAATTTTGTACTACAAAAATAAAAGAATCTGCAGAAATCTTGTTTCGAGTTCATGTATGATGCCATAAAGTTAAGGTTATTATTCAGAAAAATCGCTTGCGAAGACAGTCTTAAATAAAAAAATTAACAAAAAATAAAACAAAATTATATATAAACTCATTTCAACATAACATAAATTCTTTCATTATTCGTGATTTTATAGGATGAAATGAGCAAAATCTGCGACCCTCAATTCATAAAACTAATTTCTTGTCTCATAAGATTAATCGTTTTATTTATTACATTGATTACAGACACCGATAACAACGGATATCTCGATTTGAAAGATTTTGAAAATCTGGCTTTGGTAAATAAAAAATCCGACTAAAAAAGAATTTTAATGCATTTAAACATATTACTCAATGCTAGAGATTTACCTTACTCGAACTTAAAGGAAAATATAACCCCGACTCTCACCAACGCAATAAAGAAATAATGCGAAATTTGTGGAATGAGATTGCTTTGTTGGCCGATTTCAATAAAGTAAGTACAGCCGATTCAAGAAAGATTGAAGCTACTCGGCTTTCTTGCAATGCATTGCTTTCACAATGCAAGTTTCATACAGCTTTCGCTGAATAAGTATTGCAAGAAATCCGAATACCCGCAGTAATTTTGTTGGAAAGGCTGTACAATAGTTGCCATATTAATATGTTATCTTATCCATTGAAAACTTGAGTGTTAAATAGAAAAGTTAGCATATTAATGCGGCTCCTAGTACACTTATTCATTTTATCTTTTATCAAAAACTTTCTATTTGCATACAAAGGATGGACAAGTGACGGTCACCGAATTGAAAGATGCGATTAAAGACGCATGCATGGCAAAAAAGTTTGATGAGCTACCCGAGTCACTAAAATGCTCAATTCAAAGTAAATTTCGATCGATTGACGTCGACGGTAAATTTTCTAAGTTTTTAAGTGTTCAAATCAAAATGTTAAATATGTCATAGGGGACAATTTAATCTCACTCGAGGAGTATCGCATCGAGATAATCAATCGCAGCGGCTGCGCCACAATTGATGAGATTGACTATTGCTGGGATAAATTGCTAAATGTGAGCATTGTCATGTAATTTACTATTTCTCATTTCATGTCACACTCATATTCTACGAAAGGACGACGATCGTAAAAAGGGTGGCATCAGTCTGCAAAGATACCAAGAATTGTGGGCTCAGTTCATTGGCAGTACAAAAGACGATGTGAATGGTGTTTATTTATTTGGTCCTTTGCCGTTAAGCAAATAAGCTGAAAAAGAAATTTCATTGATGTAATATTAATTTAATTTAACCTGATTGAACGATTGTTTTTGAATTTCGCCGCACCTGCATTGAACGATCTTAAGCATACCTAGAAGTATTTCCTTTATGTGATTTATGATTATTTTTAAATTTAAGTAAATGAATGAGCTGCTATTTTGATTGCATAATCTTCAAATTTTGATAGTTAATACATAGTGGCCGTAATTGTGCTAAAATGAAATTTGCGAAATATGCGATTTTATCTAGTTTGTTAAACAGTCCGAATTGCTCTGTACGATTGTTTGAATGTTCAATGTATTTAATCATATGTAAACTGAATTGTGAAAGAGTTGAATGTATCAAAGTGCATCCAATTGTGTCGAGAACTCGAGAAAGTAAATTAAAGTGTTGTTCATTTCAAACGAGAAAGTGTTTTGAATAAAGCGCTTTGAAAGAAGAGTCGAGAGCAAACTTTGCAAAAGTGGTCCAAAAGAGGGGAAGTTGTGAAATGACGCTCGATTAACGAATAAACTGTGGTGTGGCTAAGTATCGTCGTGACGCACATACTTCAATAATGTTATAAAATTCTCAATTAAAAGTTATTGTGTCACAATTAACTCTGTACGAGATGTCTACTTGTCAAACGTAAAAATTGTTTTCAATGACATTTCTGTTAAAAGCAGAATTGATTGTATGTCATTCAGTAAATCACATTACAACGCAAAAAAGTCTGTCGCTATTGAACAGTAAGTTTCGCAGAAAGTGTTAATGCACTCCTGATTTATTCAATGTCAGATATGGCGTCAATAAGAACGCTTGCATGGTATTTAATAACCACAAAAAAATCAATAATCATTTAAGAAATGCAATGTCATACGAAGTGTAATTGAATTATAAAAGGTGCAGTCTCGCTTTGCAAATACGTCTTTCCATCTCATTCGTAGAAAATACTAAACTGGGCATTTAGATTGAAAAAATATGTGAAGCAACATCCACTTACATTTCTCAAAATTGTAAAACGATCGTCTCGAGGCTGTGAAAGTCGGGTTAAAAAAAAGAGAGCTTCCTTTATTCAATTTGCTTAAATTCAGCATTCAACAAATTAAAAACTCGTGTTTCGATAAAAAAAAAAAAAAATAAAAATTTCTCTATAAAATCAGTTTGAACGCAGTTTTGCGAAATGTGTTCAAAGTGAGATTAAAAAGATAAACATTGCTCGAAGAATATTGTTAATCAAAAATGCTTTTTCTTTAATTCTTTCATTTTTTGATTTGAATTTTGTCGCGTCACTTATTGCAAAAACACTCGAATTAGAAATGCGAAGAAAAGAGGCGAAAATCGCTGCTCTTTGCTTGTTTTCAAAGCCAAATTTTCAAGAGTATCGATGAAAAGAAAGTTGTTATATTTTTAACGATTATAGGAGAGTTTTTAAAATACAAAATAATATTCTTTTTTTTTTCTATCTAGACCGGTAAAACGGCTTATTTCGCAATAAATGTTAATTGTGAACAGGTTATTTAATATGAAACAAATTCATAATTACGGTTAGTCTGTTAAGAGATGCAAGCAAAAATGCGAAAAAAAAAATGAAAACTAAATGAAAAACATTTTCTCAGTAAAGAACTCAATTACCCCACTAAAAATGCTGGCTCTATTCAATGTCGTCAATATTCAATGTCGCAGACAATAGATTTGTGCACTACATAACAGTTGATGTTTTTTCTTTTCTCTTCGATCATTTTGCCATTTGTTTAGAAAATTAGAAAACAATTCGTTTTTCACGCTTTTGCTTGTTCATTAATCATAGAGAGTCGCAGTAAAAGGTAAGTTTGAATTTAATTTCACCTCATCGATCGACAAAAATTGCGAAACAAATCGACAAAAAAGTACAAATTTTTATTCTTGTTTTTAAGCTTAAGAAGCGAAACAATTCTGAAATTTTTAAATCTCAAAACGCTTAAGATTTCGAGAAATCGCTTAATTCGTCGCTTTGAGCAAATTTTTTCGAAAAGTTTCACGAATAGAAAAAATCTTTTTACCTCCTGTTTAATATGCGCAACATTTTTGCTGCGAAAAAAAAATGAAATTCTTGGTAGCGAGTGGGCTAAAAAAGTGCATTTTATATCCTCTTTCGTTGCTGCTCATCATTTTGAAAGCAAGAAATAAACACCTCGCGAAGTAAGTAAGCGGCTGCTTTCGGTGAAAACTAGTGACATGGAGAGCGAGCTAATCAATTTCTTCATGATATGATGTCCAGGCTGACACGTACTTAATTTAATATTTAAGTTTCAAGAATTTTTACATATTTCATGAGCAATGCTTTATAGAAATGAAGCTCTTTTTTTTCACCGCATTCTGTAGCATTTAGATTAAATTATGTTATATAAGCGGCGAAAATTGATTTAAAAAAGTTTTCGTTTAGCGAAAAAAAAGGCAAATGTGTTCCAAGTCATCCTCTCGTCTATTATTATTATCAATGGTTTGATTGCGACCTAAACTTAAATTCAAGGTTGATTTGACATGTAACTGACAAGTGGTAATTCGCGCGACAGTGATTACCGTGAATCTTTTTACATCTCTTTCGACTGTGGAAAATTTTTTTCTCAAAGCTATTTTTTTTCGCTTAAATTAATTGTCGTCAAATACAAAAGCGCTGAAATAGTGGTCAAATCGAAAATAGGTCAATTGAGCAACAAAGTGAACAATTAATAAAAAAAAATTGAAAATTAATTTACTTGAGGTTAAATCTACAGTTGGTAACAACAGGTAGCGTTCAAGTCATGGCTTCATTTCGCAGCAGACGCACCGATATTTTATGAACGAATAGTAGTTTGCATTTTTACTATTTTTGACAATTGGTTTAAAAAAAAGTAAATTTGAAAAAAAAAATTTTTTTATCGCTTCGAAATAAATTTGAAAAAGTGTTCAAATCGTCGGTCGCCACAAGAAGAGAGCGAAGGAGCGTGGAAACGATTTGTGCACAGGACGCTCGCGGTGAGCAGTGATTTCGAGAGCGAGAAAAATGAAAAGAGTGTCTCGTCGCGTTTTCAAGCTACACTTCGATTAAAAAAATGAAGCGCCTGTCCTTGAAATGAGAAGGCAAAGGTAAAGTGCTTCAATAAAATTTATGTTCATTCACATTTTTCTTAATTCATTTTTATGCTCAATTCTATTTGCATTCGCCGTTTTCTCTCATTATTCGAACGAAAGAAAAGAACGCACAAAAACTTAAAACTCCTTTCGTTTAAAGCGCGACTGTAAATAGTGTGAAACGTTGTGCGAATAAAAAAAGAAAGCACTGTAAAGCATGTGTACTAATGTTTCATTATTCAATAAGATTTGTTTCGTAAGAAAAAAAGTTTTCGTTTCGCACACTGCCTCTCAATATTTTCAAAGGCGGTGTTTCGATCAATTTTTTAAGTGAAACTCAAAAGCGAAAATAATGATTCAATTACCGTAATTTCAATGCATTTATATATAAACACAAAATTTTGGAGTCGAGTCGCAAAACTTGGAGCGAAGAATCTCCGCTTTCGCTTTCTGTACCCAACGCATAGTTCACCGAAATATTATTTTCGTTTCGTTTTGTCTCTCAAAATTATTCTCAATTAGCTTCTTCTTTGCTTTCAGTACTTCTCACTATTTTCACTGCGTTTCATTCGAGTTTGATTTTTGTGCGTTTTCAAAGCGAAGAGTGAATCCGTAATAAAACTGAAAAAGAGAGGACAAAAAGTGTATTTTTAGGTCAGTATTAATATTCTAAAAACGAGCTCTTTTTCAATGCAACATTTGTGAGTATTTCGTTTTTCATTTCGGAAAATAAATGAAAATTTTCGGCAAAACTGTGATCGCGAGTATCGATTGAAGGTGAATAGCGGAATGCAAATAGTGAAACTGCGATTCACTGTTCGTGAAAACAGTTTTCGCTTTTCGCTTCTGTTTGTTTTCGAAAATCCAATTCTGAACGCAATGTTTTCACGTCTCGAAAAGCGAAGACACAGTTTCTGCTTTCGAAAGCGTGAATGAAAAGAGAGAGAAAGAGAGAGAGAGAAAGAGAGAGACGAGTGAGCGTCGAGTGAGCTGTATTTAGTCGAGGCGAGAAACGTAGCAATGGTCGTTTCATTTATTCGCGAAGAAATTTCCTATTCGAAAGAGCGAAGCGAGAGAAGAGAGCGAAGCGAAGAGACTCGCTGTTTGCACAAACTTGGAACCACTCATTTTTAATTCGCTCTTCGTTCGCTTCATTTCGGTTTCACCTTCGATTAGACGCAAAGTTGTCTTCACGTTTCGATTGCGAAAACTCTCTTTTCGCTCACTTTTCGTCGAAAAAAGCAAAAATCGATTTTTGCTTCTTTCTCCTCTCCGCTCTTCTTTCGATTCTTTCGATTCCTTTCGATTCTTTTCGAACGCGAAGCGAAAGACAGAAGAGAAGAGAGCACAGCGAGACGATGTTTGGTCGTCGCGGTATTTGCCATCGATTGCTGCGCGAAGACAACGTGTTGTGATTTGTGTCCTTCTCTTCACTCGTCTCATCGCATCTCGTCTCGTCTCTCCTCTTTTCACTAGCGTTTCATGTTTACAATCAATTGCTAACTTTTCGCTCACTTCTATTGCATCGAATGTCAACATTTGTCATCGCGTTGATTGCGTTTAATTATGTGATTGTTCGCTGCTGTTCACAGTGTTCGCCGCCAATCCATTCGATCGATGCGTGCTCGAATTGATTGAAGACAGAGAGAAGCAAAGAGAAGAGAAAAGACACTTGTTTTCGCGATTAAAAGCAATAGAATCGAAACGCGAATGGCGAAAGTGGACGAAAGCGATCGCGAGCACGACGGCAGTCGTGATCGTGGCACGAATCGGAACGGTGAATGCAAGTCTGTTTTGCCTGAAACAGACCTTGACACTGAACAGCGAAGTAATGGCAAATGTGGATACAACGAAACCAATATGATGCTGCAGCACTGCTCTCCGTCGGAACAGGATGCAGCACGTGAAATGGATGCTCCTGCTGTTTGTCAGCAACAATTATTGCAGCACCAATCGCAAAACTTTGCTTATAACGATGAAGAGACTTGCGGTTTGTGTTCTTTGCGACCGAAATGGTTACAAATATTCGCGAGTAAACAAGCGTTTTTGGTTACTTTTTGCTTGACTAGTGTTTTACAAGGCATGTACCACACGTATTTTGTCAGCGTTTTGACAACCATTGAAAAATTGTATCAAATCCAGAGCAAAACTACGGGTATTATCATGTCAGCCACCGAAATTGGACAGATCGGTGGTGCTTTGGTTTTAACATATTACGGCGGTCGCGGACACCGACCAAAATGGATTGCTTATAGCATACTCTTGTTTGCAGTGGCATCGATTCTTTCGTCCTCACCGCATTTGCTTTATGGCAGTGAACATCACTTTAATCATCGTGTCTCTCTGTCCGATAAAGAAGATGACAAATTAAGCATTAGCTTCAAGCATTTAAGAAATAAACTGTGTTTCAAACCTAACAACACCATAGTTGACTTTTTGCATTTAGTGACATCAAACTATTCAATTTCTGAACATATCAACAGTAACACAAGTGCGAATGAAAACTTGTCATCGTTTACTCAAGAAATATCTTCGAAAAATAACGATTGTGACAATTCAGATGGGTTGGTTACTCAAACGAAAGTAACTTATACCGCGTTGCCGATTTTTTTCATAAGTCGGCTATTAATAGGACTAGGGGCGACTGCGGTAAATACACTGGGGATTCCATACATCGATGACAATGTTGCTCCAAAAGAATCTCCTCTTTATTTTGGTCTGTCTTCTCTTTTATTTCCAAATTTTAATTTGTCTTGTTTCTTTTTTATCATAGGTATAATGATAGGTGTGCGCATTTTGGGACCTGTGTTCGGCTTTCTTTTAGGCGCTGTTTGCACAAATATTTATGTCAATTTTCCTTTCGGTAATTATTTTGCGACAATCAATTTTTGATTACCGAAATATTCTTTTTTTTGTCAAAGAACAACCAATCAATGTGAAACCGAGTGATCCTCAATGGGTAGGATGTTGGTGGCTTGGACTAGATATTGTTGGCCTTTCGCTTTTGCTAACATCCATTATTATGGTTGCTTTCCCGCGCAAGTTACCTAAACCAGATCCAAGTTCGTATTGCCATAAGCAACAGCAAAATTACGTTGGACATCAGAATCAACAACACCAGCAGCAGCGGCTGCAACAACAACAACAAGAGGGTGAAATTCAACCCCAGAAACAACCTTTGATTAATGGCCTGTTTTCAAATAAGAAAAGTAAAGCTGCAAAAATCGTAAATCAGAGTGTGAAAGATGGAAAACCGAATTTGAAAGATTTTCCGGCAACGGTTAAACGCTTGTTAAAGAACAAAGTGCTTCTGCTACGAACAGCAAGCAGCGTGCTACACATTTTACCGGTAGCAGGAGTTTACACGTTTCTCCCTAAATTTTTGGAAAGCCAATTTCAGTTGACTGCCTCTGAAACGAGCGCAATATGTGCCATTTTCGGTATACTTGTAATGGGCGTCGGAATATTCGCTAGTGGTATATTTATGAGAAAATATAATCCGAGTCCTAGATTTGTCGCTCAATGGATCGCGATTTCAGCACTGCTTTATTCCCTTGGCATGGTTATACTGATGTTTCTCGGATGTCCTCTAAACAATATCGTCGGACTCAATGCATCAAAGTACAACGAGTGTTTACGAATATAAGTTTAATCAAACAAATATTTGTTTTAGCAATGAGAATATACATTGCGATAAATCTTGCTCCTGTTCGAAAGGCGACTATTCCCCAATTTGTGTTAATGAAAATGTTACATACATATCACCTTGTTTAGCGGGCTGTAGTGGACTTGCCTCAATCAATGAAACGGTGATCAATGTCAATTATATTAGCTTTGATGCTAACTATTTCTTTATCTATAGTTTTTATTTTCAAACTGCAAATGTTTAGCCGAAAATGCGATCGCACGTAATGGTCCGTGTTCTTTAAATTGTGGTAACCTAGTTTGGTACATTTTGATATTTTCTATATTTGTACTTGTTCATTCGACATCGGAAGTGGGTTCAATGTTATTGACATTAAGGTTAGCTAAACAATTTTTTCTGCCCCCATTGAATCTTTTAAACTAACTTTTCAATGTCTCGGTCAAAAACTGTAAACCCTCTTTATTCATTCGTCATTCGTTTTCTTTTCGCACCCTTGTTAGATGCGTCGAACCTCAAGACAAGGCCATGGCGCTCGGACTCATATCGTTCGCGATTGGCTTATTTGGTAAGTAGAGGGGAAAAGACTTCAACTTTAAGTAAACGTAAAAATGTAAACGGAAACGGTTTTTCTTTTCTTTTCTCTGAATAGGTAATGTGCCGTGTCCAATAATTTATGGTGCTTTTGTTGATTCTGCCTGCCTTTTTTGGGAACATAGTTGTGGCAAAGCCGGCGCTTGTCGTGTTTATGACCCGTCCAAATTTCGTTTAGTCTTTCATGGTTTAACAGCATTTTTGATGTTCATTGCATTCATTGTTGATTCGTTAGTTTGGTACAAAGCTTCTGACATAAGTTTTCATGACGAAGATGAACAGCAACGCAATAACGCAACTGAGACTGATACAGCTTTGCAAACAATGCAAACTGAGTCGTGCGTTTGATCAAATGATAGCTTATTTATATAGAATTCACAAAAAAAGAAACGATACAAACTCTTTTGACTCCTCTGTGCCAAAGGATGTTTATTTATGTCATGAAAATCAAAGACAATGAAAGGGCTTCAAATTATCATTTTGTTTACAGATCTAAAAAAATTGTAAACTATAACTAAATCGTGCGCGACATATCCTGTTCAACTATACCTTTTAACTTGTAACCTTTTTTTGCTTAGATTTGAATATTTTCCTGCTTTTTAAAATAAGGAAACCAAACGCCATAAATTTTACTCATTCGGCATTTTTGATGTTGGAAAAACTATGTGATTTACATCTGTAAAATATGTGATTTTGAAATCAGTCATGAAATTGATTTTTTTTTCACTATTGAATATTTTCACATTTCATCGAACAAGGAAAGAAAACTCAAATTTTTTACTTATTTGGCATTTTAAGTGTTCAAAACATGTGATTTTTACTTGTAAAATGTGTGATTTTGAAATCACAGAGAAAATGTTTTTTTGAAATTATTTTCTTGAACTCTAATATTTTGATTCTTTATATCTAAAAAATCAATGTTAAAAAGAAACAAATTCGTTGATTTCCCGACATTTTAACCAGACTTCATACATTTTCCAAATAAGATAATTGAGGTAAAAGTTGTATTTATTTCGAGCTGAAGCAATCTCATGAAAATTAATTTTGTGTGTGAAGACGCTCTTATCGCCATTTGCAACATTTTGAGGTATTTGTTTTTTAAGTAAAATCACCAATCAAAATAATATTTTGATTTGGAACATTGACGATTTTTAAAGTTAATTTTATCAAATTATTGTTTCTTTCTTGCATTTGGTTATTGATTACATGTGCTTACTGTTTAGCGTTTTATAAGGATTAATGAAAACCTGAATGACATATTTTGAACGAAACATTATATTTTTAATTTTTAAAACTTGATCAGTAGTGCAATAAATTTTTTTTTCTCGACATTTCTAGCGAATACTTTAAAACGTGACACTTTCTTTTGCGAGAAAATTCATTATTAATGAAATGCGCACTTAACCAGTAAACGAGCGAACAAGCTGCATTGAATACGGGAAGGGAAACTCGAAATTCAAAATTAAACTCATTTAAATTTATTATGAAAGGTTTATCGCTTATTTTTTACAATTTAATTTTTTTTTTGTTTCTTTTCACTAAGGCGAAAGTTGTAAATAAAATGCAAAACGCATTCAATTTGTTCGATTTAAATGAGTAATAAAAATTCATTCGTATATCATCGAAAATTTTTTGCTCTTATTTCAAGCAAGAGGCAATTATTCAAACGGCTCTCATTTTTAAATTTAGCAATAACTGATGCTAAACACTTTGAAAGATTTAATTTCACATTTAATTCGCACTCAAGGCAAACTATGTTCCTGATTTTTGCTGGCGCATCATCGTTTTATTTTAATAAATTTAATTCGTAATATTTGAAGAGAAAAAAATTAATTTTAAAATGAAAAGTAATTTGCTAGCCAAAAGCTAGAGAATGCGCTATTTTTACGAAACTTGTACTTCGCAGTTTCTGCTTTCTTAAAATATTTAATTTGTCAAAGAAGAAAAATTGAAGAGAAATTGCGCTTTTGCAAGACATGATCAACAAGATTAGACCAAACTTGCAATCAGTTTAAATGCAATAAAGTCGAGTCTAAATGTCTAAAAGATAAAATTGAAACAGTTTGCCGAAAAACAATTCGTAGTTAACAAAATTGAATACGCTTCGAGTTTTTAGGTTTCTGATAGATTTGAACTTGTTAATTTTAATTTTGAGCCTTACTTTAAGCTAATCATTTTATAATAGAAGTCGAAGAAGAAATGAGCGATTTTACAAGAGAATTCGGAATTTATTTTATCGTAAAT
Source organism: Dinothrombium tinctorium (assembly GCA_003675995.1). Lineage (NCBI taxonomy): Eukaryota > Metazoa > Arthropoda > Arachnida > Trombidiformes > Trombidiidae > Dinothrombium > Dinothrombium tinctorium. The sequence goes on along the minus strand of NCKU01000953.1, from coordinate 1,957 downwards.
TCTTTGAAACTCTTGAAACTAAAATATTGCGCTTTACGCAATTTAATCAAAGAGCAAAATTTCCGTTTGTTATTTAATAGTAAATTAATTAATTATCTTCCATTTCTACACCTTGTGTGATTGAGATAATGAAAGCAGAAAAAGCAAAATTTGAATTTGACTTGGCATTCATATAATCTATTTAGTGATAAATTTTCAAGTTATTTGTTCAGAAGATCGCATCGAGAATAAACACAAGTCAATTTTATTGGTGATTAGGAAACAAGAAAACAACTAACTCAAATTATTTTCAAGTGTTTTGACCTAAAAACATTTCATTATCTTACTTCCAAGTCTCGTCGTAATTGAATTTACAAAATGCACATTGAATTTTTTTAATTTAATTTTTTATTTTGTTCTCAAATATTTTATCCCAATATCGCACATGATCAAATACAGTTGATTCATTTTAAATGTTTCGATTATCTAGATCCAGAGTTACAGTAATGCTTTACAAAGCGTATCTGAAAAAAGCTTGCAAATGATCAAAAATTTTAATTTTTATTCGAAAAATGCAAATATTTTATATAAATCGTGTCTAAGGTACTCGCCATCACCACAGGTGGCTACCAGAAAAATATTCAAATTGCGATCGAATTTAACTTTTCATCTTTTTTTTATTTAACAATTATCGGTTAGTATTACATCACTTAGCTAAAAGCTTGAGTTGCATCAATAATAGTGTTGTGTGAATAAGAATGCGATTGCGATTGTTTCGCGACTGCAATCACCAAACAATCGCATTCGCTTTTTGATAATGAACGATTGCAGTCGCGAAACAATCGCATTCGTTTAAATTCCAACAAGTAAGATGTTTTTAATTGTAATTTGTAGTTTATTTAATTGAAATGAGACATAAGTTCTTTAATTATAAAAAATTTTGAAATAATACTAATCTACAAAATTAATCACTAAAATAACCTTCCATCTTATACGGATAAATTAAATCAAAAATGCTTACAAATATGGGATAAGTTTAAACAAGAAGTTACTATAAATCGAGGAATGCTTATTGTTTTTGAGAGTAGAAATGCCTAAAGCTATATTAAATAAACTTAAACTTAAACATCACAACCTTAAATTGCTTCTCCCTTTTTGCTGTTCTTGCATTAATGTCTATCGTTTCAAAATAAAACGTTTCAATAATCGAAAGGGTTTTCGAAAGCTGGAAATATTGTAATGGCAAAAAGAAACCGATTAGATTTTAAAAGAGCAGAACGGTTTATATCCTTACAAGGAACCTATCTTTTGTGCCCGTTCCCGATTTCAGTGAAACTTGGTATGCAGATAGAACTTCATTAGTGTATTAAGAATTACCCCATCATAGGTGTGAATTTTGTGCGTGAAGCAAGTTATTCGCGTGCAAACTTTAACATTGAGTCTTTGGCGAAATTTTTTGTTTTTTCGATTGCGGGCCTAAATTTCAACCGATTCTCACCCGGTTTGTTTTAAATGAAAGTACTATTCAACTTCTATCTAATAAAAGATATCTCATAATTATGTATAAAAGCATTGAAAAATTGCTTTAAAGTTATTTCAATAAATAATAAAAGAAATAAAAATAATACATAGCACATGATGAGTTTAAAGACTTTTAAAACAAACCGGGTGAGAATCGGTTGAGATTTAGTCCCGCAATCGAAAAAACAAAAAATTTCGCCATAGACTTAATGTTAAAGTTTGCAGGCGAATAACTTGCTTCACGCGCAAAATTCGAACCTATGATGGGGGTAATTCTTAATACACTAATGAAGTTCTATCTGCATACCAAGTTTCANTGAAATCGGGAACGGGCACAAAAGATAGGTTCCTTGTTAGCAAGCCTTTTTGAAGAAATTTGGGCATTTTTGAAAAATAGATCTGGTCAACTTCAATGTTATTTATCTTCATTCTCAAAAAATTTAATTAAAATGTAAAA
>NCKU01000952.1:0-31009 GCA_003675995.1 Dinothrombium tinctorium | reverse complement strand
AGATAATAATAAACAAGAATTAAATTCATTTCTACTTGAATAATAAAATCGTATTGTTCGGCGAACTTAATTAACGCTAGCAACGAAAAGCGTAATTAACGTTTTCGACATTCATTTAACATCATCGAATGACATTCAATAATGACCCCATTAAATTAATTGCGCTATTGTGATTAAAATTATTCTCTTTGATATTTTTCTTTCATTCTTTGACGAATTATTATATGACCATGCTGTTGCTATTATTACTGCATTTATATGTTTGCATTGTTTTGTTCTTCTAGCGAACTATAATAACAATAAAATGCATGTATAAATACTTTTTTCTACGCATTGCTTACTGCAAAACTTTTCTCCTTATTTTTCAAAAATCGATAAATTTAATTTTAAGCTATTTTTACAATTAAATTCGACTCATACTACCTTCACGCAAACGCTATTTCAAAAGAAGCGAGTAAATTAAACTCAATTTTTCAACGCGATCGGGAGGAAAATGAGGAAAATTTTCATTTTTAAATATAAAAAAAATTCTGTTTTGTTAATTTACTCTTATTTAAAGAATTTCGAACAGAGATAGAAAATAATCATCACCACGTGCTGTGAACACAAGATATTTTTCTCGCCAAGTGAAACGAATATTTATTATATTTTCAATTTTGTTTGAAATTTTTAAAATTCAAAGTCAGCTCTCATTTGAAAAGGTGTTTTTTCTCGTTTAAAAGCGAGAAAAGAAGGAATTTTTCCTTTAAATTTATCTTGCACAATTATCAAAAAACACAGAAAGAATTTTGGCTTTCAAATTGGCAGTTGTACCAATTACAGCGAAAATTTATCGCGTCGATTTCTCTCACATCTTTGCATTCACTTTCGCTCTCTCATCGGTCGCGCCGTCGGTCATTTTCGGCCCATCTTTCTTCTTTTACAATATGAAAGAAGCGTTTTGTTTTGTTTTGTTTTTCGCTTTAAATAAAAATTGCCGCTGTTATTTTCGCACCAATTTTCGCCTAAATTGCAAACCGCAAATTTAAAACCATTCACATCGTATAACGCTAGTTGGTAAGCACACAGTGGAAGAGAGGAAGACCACTTGTTCAGCCTCAATTGTCTTACGATTGAGCGAAGGTAGCCGCAAAACAAAATTATGCGTTGCTGCTGCGTTCGAAAGATAAATTTTTGTATTACCCATAATCATTGATTATAAATTTTGAACACAGAGCAATGCTAAACTTTCTTGACAGCAAATCAAAGCAAGCGAAATTTGTAAACAAAACAAATTGACAAACTCGAACAAAGAGCGAAGAAGCGCAGCTTGTTTGTTCCATTGCCGATTGAGATCGTTGTACGAATGATACTTTGCACGATTCAACAGTGTGCACCATCTCCTGATACTTGTGTTTATTGAGATGAACTTGCTGGTTTAATTTGATCGTATAGCATGTTCATCGCTGCTGTGCGTTTAGATTTGATTGTACACTTGTTGTAGTATTTATTGGTGGAAAGTATTTCGCGAAAAGTAGTTGCGAACGTAATGCAAGCTTAATGGCGATGAAATTGATCGTGGCGAAAATAAATCCTTTGAGTCCCTAAAGTGTTGTCCACTTGTAAATGCTACGCAATCGATTTTGGTTTTCGCGGCGACCTTCGCTTTCGCCCCAACAACAACAACAACACGGTCACTGTTACATGTCCTTGTGCACAGAGAGCAATGGAAAGTAATCTGTCCAAAAGCAAAGTAGCTTTGCTCGCAGTTTAGCTTCTGAACGTTGTCACCATTTGTTCTGCGCTCGTCTTACTCGCAAGCTTGTGTTTTGACATGAAATCAATATTTTACCTGAAATTTATTATGAAACTTTATATTAACTTTAATTATCTATGCAACACGTTTGGTCGCACGTATTTGAGTGACCCATGTATGAAATGCTGAATTTTGAATTTGCTTGATTGATTGCGGATTTGTTTTTTCTTTTTCGCGACACCTGAGGTCAAATTTACATATTGCGTTTCAATTATTTATGACTTTTATCATTTAAATTAAAAAATTATGCCGTCTCATGTTATTATTATGATTAAAGGTAAATAAAAAATCGTATTTTGTGTGGGTTTTCATTAAAAAATGTTTTTCTCTTAATATTTGTATGAATGCTAATTCTGTGAACACGGAACTTTTGCTCAAGTTGGATGCATTTATATATTCATTAGTGAACAACAGCGAGTTCATGAAAATAATTATTCGTTTTTCTTTATGAAATTCATTAAAAATTCACTTTTTACATGCGACTGAGTGCAGTTGCAAAGCACACTCACTGTGTCAGCGAATTTTGAGTTTTGAAGTTTTTTGTTGAAATGTTCAATCATTTTTGAAAAAAGTTTGAAAAAATCGTGCGATCGAAAATGCGATGTTAGCTGATCAGTAATTGCGAAAATAAATTTGTGGTGAATATATTTGTGGAGACGAGTGACGAGGATTATCGCATTTATTTACTCTTTCGTGAAAGAAGCAGGAACACGAGTGGAAAAAATCAAAGAAGTAATGAAGGTGAATGAAAGAGAAACGCGTCGAAATGATTAAATTTTATCGATCGCAGCGCATTCATCAAAGCAAAAAGCGTCACTTTTCTTCGGCTGATGGTTTTCGCGAGACCTCGTTTTCCGTTTCTAATGAATTGTTGTCTCCTTACAGGGTGTCATCTCCTTTCGCTTTCTTTGTTTTTGTTTATATTTCATATCATTGCCTGCTACTTACACTCTCTCTGTTTGTTGTGCTGTTTTTATTGATACTAAACCGACAAAACGCAACCATTTTGTGGCCATTGTGTTGATCATCAGCACATCTAATTCGTTCTTATTTCGCTCATTGTTCAACTCTATTTGTGTTGCTTATTTTTTGTCTCTCAATTCGCTTTCTGTGTGTGTGTATATTTGGTATCTCTGTTTGAGGTTATCGATGAAAAATTTGCTCTCTCGCGGCAAAAAGCTGGAGCGAAGATTGAATTGAGCGAATTAGCGCAAACATTTATGCATTGTTCTTTTGCGATAGAAAATTTAAATTAAAATGAGATTTTTAAATTTTGTTTTATTATCTAATGGCGAAAGAGATGAAAATTGAGAACAAAGCGAAAAAAATTGTTGCTTACTCGAACAATGAATTTTTAAACACGAAATGTTTTCAATTTAAAATCGATAAAATAAGCGTGTGATTAAAAAATTCCTCGTTGAATAGTGCCGAACAAGTGTTGGAAATTATTTTTAATCAAGTGTTAATACGCTTTATACCTGCGAGTAGAGAAGAAAATGAGATGAGATGAAACGCAGCCTTTTGTTATGCTAAAACGAATCGCTGGTTAAACGATGCTGCATATGCGATGTGCTTTATTCATTCTAAATGGTTCGGCGTTGTTTTTTAATTAAAACAAAAATAAAGATGAAGCGTATCTCTTTCTTCTCATCGAAACCATAAATTATACGCATACCATGATGTTCTCCTTTGTTTTCGCCAAGTTTCGATTTAAAAACGCTTACAAATTTAAGTGCTAAAATGATGTAAGAGAAGAAGAAGAAGAGAAATGCTCAATTTGGTTTTTCTTTCGAGAACTAGCTGAGTGAAGTGTTTGATGGCGTGTGTACGATATTCACACTCGCTTTTTGCTTAATTGCAAAACAAAAATTGTATACAAACAAAAGCATTGAAGAGCGCACACATTTTGTGCAAAATGCAATTATTTAGCGATGCGAAAAGCGGTGAACAAAAAATTTTAATTATTGCCGCGCACAACACTCGCACATTTGGTCCATTCTGCATTCGCCTCTCCATCTTTTCGCTCGCTTTTTTCATCGACGCTTTACCCGAAACTAAGTAATCAATGTGTGAAGAGAGAGGGAGAGATGAGAAAAAACGGAATTACGTTTCGATCGAAAACAGATTATCATCTTTTTAAGTGTACAAAAGTAAGGTGTGTAAATTAATTCATATAAGCGAGTAAATGAGTTCTTGCACAGCCTTGTGCCTTCGTCTTCTTTTTTCTTTTCTCATCGCTTCATTGTTTTTCCCTTCTAAAATTATAATCGACCACAATCAGCGAATGCAAGTTTAGCTGGCTGATGCGCGCTGAGTTGCAAGCAATTTAATATCGGCTTCTTTTCGCTCCAACTTTTCGCGTACGTGTGGTGCGGAAAGTAACAAAATTGTGATAAATAATAAATAAAAAATTAAGAAATAAATTTAAACGGTAAACGGGCGAACTCAGATACGGTAAGCCACCCTGTACGAGTGCTAATTAATTCTCGCTCACGCGGCTTAAAATGTGTGCCGTGAAAGTACTAAAATATACACGCATATCCAAGTTTGTACGCATTTAGAAAGTAGAAAAAATTGTTTCGACGTATAAATACATTCGTCGTCCGTGATATTTACACAATTAATAAGCGTTTCGCTCTTTTTTCGGTGAAAAAGACGCGAAAATGCAGTTTGAAAAATTTTTCGCTGATTTAAACAAAATTTATGCTCGTTTTCATTTTCATTTCTACTCAATCTTTTCACTTCTCTTTTGCTCACTTTGTATTTTTGCGCGCTTAAAAATGTGTACACAAAAAATAAGACACGAAATGAAAGAATGAATGAATGAAATCAAATGAAATAAGAAAGCGAAGCAAAAGTGAAGCGAAAATGTTAAGAAAAATTTTCACACTGATTTAAGTACAATTTCTTATTTCTGTCGCTGTATATAGCGTTTTCTCCAACATTTTCGGCCATAAAATGCGTAATGAGAAAAGTCTTAAAGCAAACTGAACAGCATGTGAAAAGCGAGTGCGAGCAGAGATTCGATTTGAGGCGAGAGAAGTGAATGATGCATAATTTGCTCGAATTTGTCACAGTTTGTAGAAAAGGAACCATCAAAAATGCTTATTAAGAACGTTAGCGCTTTTTCGACACCCTTTCACTGTGCGCGCGGAGAAGTGCTTTCTGCAAATGAAGACGCAAAGCGACAGCGAGACTCGGTATTGTGTTTCGTTTTCGTTTTTAGGTGCGAAAAGAAAAAGCAAAAGACGAAATTGAAATTGAAATGTTTTAGAATTAAATGCAATTTCAGAGACGGATTTTCTATTAAACACTTTTGCTTCGCATGTAACAGTGTGTTCAAGCCGAACGCTTGTAATTAAAAGCGAGAAGAAACTAGCGTCTTACGAAGTGATGCGAGAGGCGAGGGCGATAGAGTATCGACAGCATCCGCATAGCGAGCAGAAAGTTTCTCGCCTGTGCGCCAATTTGCATCTCTGAGCTCGTCCTCCGCACGCGTCCGCATGCGTTTCAACCCTTTGCTCGCAATTAACTCGTGAATAATTAATTAGTATAAAGCGGTATTATGTAAATACGCAAACGCAGGCAGCGATAACGAGCTTTGGATTTGTTATTTAACTTGCAAGTCGCTGAGAGCCACTCTCACTTTCGCGAATGCCACAACTTCTTCGTTCCTCTCTTAACACGTACACTCTCTCGCTTTGCTAAACTTTTGCTGCTCTCGTTAATTAATTCTGCTTAATTTGCTTGTGTATTGCAAACCACGTTTGAATCGAAACAAGTGACTGTTCAGAACTCGACTGTTGGGCGAACTGATTGTGATTTCGCTGAACGCGCTACACGCGAGTTGAGTAAGTGTCTAGTGCGTTTTTCTCGCATCGCTACGCGCGTCACGACGCGTTGAGTTAGAAGCGAACGCGTTGAGAAAAGCCCAGTTTTTACCCAAATCCGGTGCCGAGAGTTGGGTGAGCAGCGCACAGATGCCGTTACATACCATTTTTTCCAAATAAATCAATATCCATCGCATCGATGGCTAAGATGCATGCACCCAGCGTTTTGCATCTCTTTTCCTCACTTCTCCGCAGTCAGAGAAAGAGACTATGCGTTATAATGCTCAATGTGTCACATATTCACGGCAACAATCGTTTTCATTTGCCTCGACTTGCTGCTACTGCTGTCTAGCCTATTGTCCACTTCAACCATCTACGCTACGTTCCTCTTATTCGTTCGAGTCGTTGTTCTATTGATCACGGTGTTGCGCTTCTTCGGTCCCGCTGTGCACTTTCGCCGCTATCGTTCGCATCATTTCTTGCGCTTTGCACGCGGGTTTTGCAATACTACTACCAAAGTTCCTCTCTTCGCATGTTTCGCAAGTTCCATTATCATTAGTATTTGAATACAAACTGAATCATACGTACCGTTCTCGCAACTTCTTTGTCTTATCGCATTTCTTTCTCCAAATTCGTGTGCAATTTGCGCAACGTTTTTCTCGAAAACGGGTACCGAAGCTCCCCGGCAGCGCTCGGACACTGGGCTTTCACAACTGCATATTTATTTATCGTGTGCGTTCGCAGTTCCAGCAACGACAAAAAATCGCAATGATCTCACTATGAATTAACTGCTAAAACAGCGAGAAAAGCGAGTGAAAACGAATATTCCTAATTGAAGTTCCTATTCTTGCAGCGCTATCACTAAATTAATCGCCATCTTATTCCTGCATCCGAACTGATCGTTCATTTTTGGAGAAATTAGAGTGAAAAATTTATTCAAATTTCCATACTCATCATTTGTTTGAAAACTAAAAAAATTTTAAACCGCCAAGTGTTGAGACAAGCAGCAAGAAGCTACAAATTCGCAAAACTTGCATCGCTTTTATCGAGAAAGGAGGTAAGTCCGCTTTAATTGTCATTTAACGTAGTCATTTCAGGTGGAAGAATAAGTGTAGTTGCCAAATTTGTAGTTGAAAATGTTTATTTTGAAACGATAAGAGCACAGCAGCGAGAGAAATAATTTTGTTTCGAAATGATTTTGAAAACGGTAGAAGAAAGCGACGAGAAAAATCACGTCACTTTCGCAGAAAACAAGCGTTCATTGATTTTTTCTCTCGCTCGCTCACTAAGCTTTTATTTTTTAAGAGCAGCCATCAACGAATGGGTTTAGGGGTGAGGGTAGAACAAGAGAGCGAAACTATTTTTTTTTAACTGCCACTCTCTTTCTCTGTTTCACTTGAAAACATCGCTTTCCGACAAAATACGCGAGAAGATGGTTTTTCGCTCTTACTCACATAGGCGGGTTAAGTGCTTAGAATTTGATACCGTACGTGTGTATGACGATTGCAAACGCTTTGTGGATTATAAATTTGTTGTGAAAGCTTTTTAGAGAGCGCTTTGATTTTTACATCGATAGAAATTTGTTAGTGAAAGCAGTAACGGTGCGCGATGGATGCGCTGCGGATGTGGCTTATCAGCGTTCGATGCACGGCGATTGAGTGTGATGGACGAGCGAGCAGAGGGCAGTTGCACAGGAGAGAGAGCGGTTCTCACTGCGAGCTGTGTGTCTGTGTGTAAACGCGTTATGGAATGGGAATCCATATTTGTATGTTTTTACAAGAGGGGGAATGCAGAGAGAGTTCGCCTGTCAATGACTCTCGCAAATGCATGGCTTTGCTCTCGCGCTCAGCTCCGCTGTGAGTGCTCGCAAGTCTCTCGCAATTCGCCTCCAGATTACTCTTGTGTACGGAGAAGTTTGACCATCGCTTTTATCACGTCTTCGCCTTTGCTTTGTAAAAAAGCAGCTTTAAACAAGAAAAGCGTTCGCGAACAGGGAAAAAGCAATAGAAGCAGCCGTTAAAATTAAATGCCTAGCGCAAACTCCCAATTGCTATTGCTGCTGCTGCTGCTGCTGCTCTGCTTTTCTGTGTCTAACTGCGTTCTAAATATCGGTTAATCAACAGTTTTTTCTCCTCTCTCCACTTTCGTGTTCCGTGCATTTAAAGCTCATTAAACGTCGCATTTAAATGTCATTCGTGTATAAAACTCATTTTAGGTAATTAAAAGCAGTGAAACGAGCAATGAAGTCTTAATGCCGAACGGCGAGCGCTCGCTGCAATTCAATTTGCAAATGATCGTCGCGCGGCGGCGACGAGCGCATTTGACAGTTGCATGTGTGTTGGCTGCTATTTCGGTCAGCGAGGGAGAGCGGTTATCGAAAATTGGTCCATTTGACATATTGTCTCGCCTATTGCGTTGATCTGTTGGTGTTGCGGTCTGGCTGTTGCTTCTGACTCTCAGTCACTCACTTTGTCTCACTTACTTGAGCGCTGAGCTTTTTGTTGGTCGTCACTCTTGTTCTCGTTGCGCTGTTTTGTTGGAGGAGGAAAGCGATGCGGAGTACTAGTGTTCAGATTTATCTCATCCTTTTCTTCATCTTTCTTCTCTTGCTTTTGCTTCTTCTCGCTTTTGTCGCTTTATTTGTTTCTCTTTACTTTTGCTTCGCCTCTTTTTCATTTGCGGACGCTAAGAAGCCATCACTCATCGCACAATTCAGCTTGCCGCTCCTGCTGCTTCTGTCACTCTGAATGTTTTCGCCTGCTCTCACTGCAGCGCATAGCGCGCAAAGCAATTGTCCGATCGAGAATTACCAAGTATTCAAAGTGCAGTGCATATTCCATTTCATATCGATCGACGCTTGACAGCCACTTTTTTCGCGTCCGCTATATTAGATTAAAATAAATCGCGTTTTAGTGCGGTAATCTCGCACTGTACATTTTGTTATAAATCGCTTTTTGATCAATTGACACAAGAACAGCGTTGTGAGCGAGTGAGTGCGAGCGTGAGAGTGAGCAAGCGAGAGACGCGGAGAGTAAAAGTGAGCGAAGAGGGCGAAAAGTTTTTTGGGTGTAACGCGAGGATGGGTCATTCGACGGGCTGTTGAGCGCTATTTCGCAATTGACTTGTATACATCGAAAAGCACTTGAAATTCGGCGAGTTTGGCTGCTGCTGTAGCTACATTTCGCCAGACTCCCACCATTTTCGCAGCTTTTCCCCGCATTTTTATTGCAGAAGAAAACAAATTCATTACACGGTTGCGTTGTCCTACTTTGTTCTCGTCGCTGTTTTGTTATGCTGCGCTTAAGTACCAGTTTTTCGGCTTCGGTTATAATCGGCTTTCGAATGGCAGCGCTTTTTCTGCCGTCTCCAAAAAGAAAAGTTTTCTTTGGAAGCAAATCGCTCAAATGTTCGTTTTTTGCGATAAACTATGTTAATTATTTAATTTGTCGTAATTGTCTAAACGTGAATACCGCGCTTTAATTATTGCCTTTTGCTCTCGCTCTCCCCGACTTCTTCGTCAGGCTAAAAAACGCCCGACGGCGCTCGAAATCACATTGACTTGCATTTTGGAGAAAAGAGGGGTCCGACTTCGCGCCATTCCCCGTTTTTTCTCTTTCTCTCTTTCTCTTTCTCTGTTTTTTATATTTTACAGCTTTCGAAAATTTTCACAACATCGCTAAAGGTTAGTTGCGCTCATCAAATTCATCGCGGGTAACGATTGTCTTTCAAAGAAGTCTAACAAAACAAGAGAGCGAGCGAAGAAAAAGAGCAGAGCAATCACTAATTAAGCACTCTTCTTACCACATCTCGCCGGGCGAAAAGCAGAAAGAAAATTTGCGCCCCAGGCAAGCAATTGCAATCTTGATGTGTCTTGGTCGACGACGACTGCAACAAACGATTGTGTTTTGCTCTCCACTCTTTTCCCTCTCTCGCTCGCTATGTCTTCACTCGAGATGAGCGCAACAACAAATTATCTAATCTCGAAGCGATGTACGTATGCGGTATGCATGCATGCCTTACACTACATAATCGGCTTCCCATTTACTTTTTTCGCACACACCAAAACTCTCGGCACGCGACGACAACTTGCGCTGCACTTCGTTGCGACAACAACAAACACGCACCAGATATTTATGTAGCTGGTGCTTTCGCTTTCCGATTTTATTGCCGTCACCGATGGCTAATAAAATACGCGGGGCCGACAGCGAAAATCGTGAGGCAAATGCTAAAATCGTATTTTAATAACAATATGAATATTTGAGAAAAAGTTTTTGTTTCGAAAAGAAATTAACATGTCGCTATTAATTTGTGAGTAGCTTTCGAGAAACGCGTTCTTGGCGTATGAAGCAAACACAAAAGCGATGAATTCATAAAAGTAATTATTTATTTAAAGAAAAGAAATGCACAAAAACAAAAGTGTTCAAAAGCAGAAACACCCTCATAACGCTTTACATGGCCAAATAAAATAATCCGGGTTGTATCCCGGTTCATTGTGCACTTCAAAAGCGAGTGTGATTTCAGCGAATTCAAATTGCGATTTTAAATGCTAATGCGAAAGGTTAATCGAGAAAATCGAAATTTCTGAAATTGCATACCACACTCAGACCACTCGCACAAAGCATGCTCGCAGAATTTTCGAAGAAAAGCGCGGTAGTGAGACTGTGTGCGTTAGAAAGTAGCGTTATCGTCTAAACAATAGAGTGCAGCAAATTGGCCGTCAATACAATACACATCGGCTTATCAACAAACAATGCACTGAAAGTGTTGGTCTCTGATGCTGGATGGTGGCGGTGGCGGTGGCGGTGGTGATGGCAGTTGGTGTGGTGTGTGATTGTTCGCCGCTGTGTCCGCCGCACGAGACGAAGAACTAAAATGTGTGTGTGTGTGGATATTGTGTGTGTGTTTATTTTATGAACGAAAGATTGAAGCTCCGCCCGGTGGAGTGTGTGCCTTGTCGAGTGCCGGAGTGAGTGTGAGGAATTGGTTTGCTCGCGAAAGAACTGTGTGTGTGAGTGCTGTTTGCAGCGTGCAACGAGCAGCGATCGAGCAAACCACCAGTATCAAGCTTGCCATCACTAACTTCACTTCGCCAGCGGTGTGTGTATGCGTGTGCAACTCAGTGTCCACTACCACTGAACTTTCCCTCCGCTGGTCTTCTCTTTCTCTCTCACCAATTTTTCGTGGCAACAAATTTACTTTTTTCTAGTTTTTAACAAATGTGACACTTTCTCAAATAATTCGCCGTGTGCGCCATTCGCTTGTATAGTTTTTACGCAAAATAATTTCAATTTCAAATTTTATTTTAAAAGTTAAAAAATTAGTTTTTGACATACGCACGCACACAATTGTCGTGATCATCGACTTGTTTTTTGGATACTTTTAATTATTTTGAAAGAGAAAATGTGCGAAAATTTTCCTTCTTTTTGCTTAATTTTAAAAAGTGAACCAAACTTTTAAATTAAATTTACTCACTTTGTCAAGAAAAAGTTCGCGTTCGATTTTTTCTCTTGCCAATATTTATCAAGAGAATTTAAGAAAAAAATCGATTGTGTTTGCTTAATTCCTGTTTGGTTTGTGTTATAATTTTAATGAATGAAAGCAACAAAAAGTGAAGAAGTGAACCGAAGTGAAATACAAATCGTCTGCAGTGAACTCTCTGTATGGCATTTGCTGGAATACATTTACCGGTTTCGTATTGTCACGATGGTTTGTGTTTGCGGTGTGTGTGGCTGCGAATTAGTTTTTGAAATTACGCTTTTCCTCAAATCCTTTTATTGTCGAATTATGCAAAAAATTAATTTTTAATAAATACAGCGAACGAAAAGTTTTTTGCTTTTGTTTGCTTTCGATTCGTATTTATATTCTAATTAATGTATTGACAACAAGCGTTGAATTGGTAAAAAGTTGAGAGTGCAGAGCTAAACTTTTTTCAAATTTTGCTCTATGCTGAATGTACAATCGTGTGTGTATGTGTATTAAGTTTTCCTAATGATTGCGCTTATTTCTGTATTCACCGTTATCGCAAATTATGTCTACACGTAAATTTAGATATCGATATGCAGTTTTTATTTATTCGTCTATTGAACGCAATCATACGCAATTGTAACCGTTTCGTTTTGTAAATTGCTCGCCGAAAAAGTGCCGAGTTCGACTTTTTAGTAATTTTTTGCGTATTTTGCTTTCACCACAGTTTGTCGTTAAGGAGAAACAGAAGCTGGAGAAAGAAGAGAGAAAAACCAACAAACGAAAAGTGGATTAATTTATAATTAATAACGCAGAAGATTGCTTCAAATCAGTTGTTCTTGAGATTGCGAAAACGAAACAAACTACGATTAATCATTAAAAATAGTAATATCAAGAAGCAGCATCGGCCAAACTCAACAAAAGCGTACAATAACAACACAAGCAGCGTTTTACGGTAAGTTTTTCCACTTCTCTTCGCTCGCCAGGGCCAAACGCTTTCGGCCCGACGCCGCGTTTGCTTTTCAAAACGAAACGAGCTTTGCTTTCGCGCCTCACATTGTTCTCTGTTCACTTTTTTCATTGCTAGAAATTAATTAAATGTAATCAGTGAAAAAAGCAATCACTTTACGCGACACTTTGCTCGAATAATAGCGAGCGTCGACTGTAAATACAAGAAACGACGCGCTGTTTCCGATCGCGACAATTGTTCTCATTAAAATGATTTTCTACGTTTTACCCTCGCACAGTTTTTCAATTCTGCTTTTTCTCTATTCAATTAATTGCCGCAGAATTTTGATGGCAGCGCTTTGCCCGAAAGCAAGCCGACGGAAAGATGTATGGAGTGAGTGAGTGAGTGAGTGAGTGAGCATTTCTTATCTCAGCCATTGTTGACTGTGTGCGTTTTGGCAGTTGCAGTTGCAGTTGCTGCCGTTCGCTTCATTCTTATTTTGATTAGTTCGTGATGGAGGAAAAAACGGAATCGAATATTTCATTTGGCTCGCATCGATATGATTTTTCCATATTTTTCATCGCAGCGGAGTGAAAAAAGTGCGAAACGTTTTATCTCATTTTCGAATTCGGCGTTGCGAGCGAGCGTGCTGCTCGTGCAGCTTCATCTCGTGTTCGCCTCTGCTTTGTGAATGAAAAGCAGTTTGTATTCGATGATAAATGTTGAGTTTCGCCTTTCGACGGAATGTAACACATAATCTTTCATTAGAGCAAAGCAGTCGTTTCGCCGCTGTGTCTTGGCTCTTTTCTTAGATATATTTACCAATTTCGCGTGTGTTTCTTCGCTAAACGTACGCGTCTGCCGTCAGTGTTACGCTCGATGCGTTCTCTCTACGTTTCTGCGTATGTCGTGTGTAAGCAGTATGTTCGCTTTCAGTTTTATGAAAGGCAAAACTTTTTCTGCGATTGCTTTGCTCGCTTGCAGTGAAGAAAAAGCGTAAACAGATGCTCACTACTTGCTATCAATCGCTGTCGACTACTACCCAAATCAATGTTTTCCTATTCGCTTTTTCATCGTTTCATTCGCACTCAGTGTTAAGTGTTAAGGTTAAACCGAATCAGCACACTTTCGAGCAACGGGTACAATGAACGAGCAGTAACAGCGGTGAAGCTCAAGAGCAAGTGCGCCAACACTGCCATCATCGACACATAGACAGATAGAGGTGGTCGATTTCGTTCGATGGTCGCAAGTATATCAGCTTAAAAAATGTACACAACAAGTTAGCTGTAACAAAAATACGTGAAACACACACACTATGCGATTAGAGTTGGATAATTTACTTTAGCTTCCTATTTTACTTTGTCATGGCACATTTATATCGCGTACGTCGATTGTCTCGCCGAGGCACACAGTGTAAAGTGTATGAAATGTTGTATGCTTGAAACAGTCGATAAGTTGGTGAGCGAACTGCCGGTATCAACTGTTAGGATTTGCACACACTTAAATACACGGCGTTAAAATATAGAATGTGTGTTGACATTGATTTCGGAAGTGATGTCTATTAAACACGAGAAATAACATTAAACTGACAAAACAATGACACGCCGTACACACTGTGCGTGGAGATGAGACATAGAGAGTTGGAGCCGAAACGCAGACAGCCATAGAGAGCATATGTGCGCTCTGATTCGTACGCTGCGCTTAGTGTAAATGCTTTAATCCGAAGATTTGTTGACAAAGCGGCGCAAATTGAAACAAACTCGGCTACTCGCACTCGCACTCGCAGCAATGGATGTAAATTCTCGGCCATAAATAATAAGGATAGAAATAAATAATTTCTTAAGTATGAGAACGCGGCGAACTGATTTACTCCTCAAGAATAATTAAGCGTTTTTATGCGATTTAACTAAAGGCTATTTTATTTATATAATTTGTTTCTTGCTTCTCGCTCGTAAAAGGCCATTTGTAAAGGGTCGGCGCCGCTTTTCGCTCTTGCTTAATATCGAAGCGCATTTCAATTGTTCCTGCGTTTGGCATTCATGTGAGTGTTTATTACGAGCATTTGTTTTATAATTATCAGTGTCGAGAGACGAAATTTGAAATTTTTATTATCGCCGAAACAGCCGATGCGGCACAGCGCGATAGAGGTTCGGAATGTTTTAGAATTTATCTGAAATTTATGCATGTTCAAATTTTTTCTGCTCTTGTTCCTCACTTTGTGTTGCTTCTTTTTCTTCTTGCTGGTGCCGAAATCAGCAGCGACCGGTGCGGTGTGCGCTGCGTAGTGTATACATTACAAACGAAGTTAATTCTTAGTATGAGAGCAATGATTACAGAGGAAAATTATAAAGAGAGCGAAGAATTCTTAAGTAATTAGCTGCGCGAAGATAATGAGCAGAATGTTAATGAGTTTGCTCTCTGCTCGCTCCTCGCTGCTCTCGCCGCGTACTCCATGTCTCTCGCCGCTTCTCATTTGAAGATACCTGTGCCATTGGTTAAATCAACTAATGAGCGCATTGTCTTTGACGCCGAAGCACTCCACTGCAGGCAATTAATTGCGAGCGATGTAGTAAAAAGCGTTAACCAACGCAAAAACTAGTGCAAAAGCTTTACACTCAGATACATGGGGGTCGCAGCGAGACACAGAGTTCGCGCCATTGCCTTTCTTTCGCCGTTGTTATGCCCTGCATTTTAAAAGTCACTGGAAATCGTCGCTCTCGCTGTGTGCGTGTTCCCCTCCTCTTATATAACGGGGCGTGCATCTTCAAATTAAACTAAAAGCGTTTTTAAATCGAACGCATGCACCAGTAAAAACACTGAATCGTCGTCGTCGCTGCTCGGCGTTCGCCGATTTCTCTGCTCTCCTCACCACTCGCCGATATATACTCCATTCGATTCGATTCTCTCACACTTTTATATGACATTCGGCTGCTAATATGCATGTTTTTGCAACTGCCATCCATCGATCTCTCAGGATGCGGCTGCTGCCGCTCCCGTCGCTGCTGCTGCCTCTGTGTGAGTGGCGCGCGATTTTTTCATCCTCATCATTCTGCTCTCCGCGCTGCGCTCGCTTTTAAAGTTTCTCGAATAAACTGCGAAGAAGGTAAACACAGAAAGTAAGGATATTTGTAAACAAGCGACGAGTGTAATGATTGCAATATAAATGACGGCAGCACTTTTTAATTGACAACACTTATCTTCAATTCTTCCTTTTCATTTATTAATAATTTCCATCGTTTTCGCAATCCTTACTTCACTTTACACTCATTCGCTCCCCTCGGAGTTCGTCGAAAAATAAAACGAAATGATTTCAATCCAAGTTGTTTTTGCTTCTGCAGAGAGAGCAAAAAAGCCAAGTGATTAGCAATGATTATTAGCCCGAATCGAGTGGTAAACAATTCAAGTATTTAAACAAACATTTTTTCGTCGACTATTTGTGTTCTAATGTTTTCATGCAAAAAACTGTTGCGCACATTAAACTCGCACGTTTACGACTTGGCCATTTCGGCGCTTAACCAGAATGATAAACAATTGTAATTAGCGATTGTAATAATCGCGCAGATAAATTTAGTCGAGGCGAAAACGATGCAAAGAAAAACGCAGAAATTAGATGAGAAAAGCAGCAATAAGCGAAGAGAGTTCTAAAATTATAAGGGTACGTACGTTATTTACAATTTTACTGCCTGTTGTTTTAAATGCACACCTAATCTTTAAATCTAATAAACGATTATTTGCGTGTTGTTCCTTCTTTTGTTTTTGCTCCATCCGTTCATCTTTTTTCATCTGCAGCATCGCTTTGTTGCGCTCTTCGAACGAACTGCATTTTGGCGAATATGAATATTTTTTCATAACAAATTTCGAGTTTTGGAAACGCGGTTCGCTAAAATAAGATACAAATTGGCATTTTAAATGCAAAAGTTGAGAACGGCGGCGATTGTTTTCGTATCATCAAACATTATATCAGAGCATCGCAATTATAATAAGTGCATATGATCACATTGTTTCGCGCATCATTTTCTTCCGCTTCTTCGCAGCGCACTTTTGCGAAGAATAAACAAATCGAAGTATTTATAGCCGAGAACTGCAACTGTTTTTTTTTTCGATCGTCCTACTCTCCACTTTTTTGCTCGGCGATGAAACTGCGGCTTGTCGATCGAAAGCGTTTACGACGCTCGTGAAACTGTCAACTTGTGTAATATTCGCAGCTTTATCGCATCCTTACCTTGACTCGCAAAACAGCACGTAGACAGCGTCGAGGAAGTCTCTCACTCGCTCGCTCTTAAATTGTGAGGCTGTTCGAATTGATTGCTGCTGCATTTGCGTGCGTATTTTCTTTTTCGCTCCATGCTTAAGAACTCGAGTGAGCACATTTCGCCGCTCAGGCTAAATCTCTCTCTCGCTCGCTCTCTCGTTCAAATTCTCTCGACTCGTCGCACAAATCGACGAGTGACGACAAGAAGCGTATGTTTATACAACATGTTGTGTAAGTGTGCGTGTGTGCTGCAAGTCATATAGCGGTTAAGGCCAGTGTGTGTGACCGAATGGGAAGCGAGTCGGCGATAAGATGCACGAAGCGCTGGTACATTTTGCTGCGATGTCTTCGATAAATAGTGGAATTGTTGAAGAAAGAAGCATTTGAAGCGTGCGATAAACGACGCTGGCTAAGAAAGAAGCGGCAAAATGTGCGCAAAGCTTCTTCTCTCCTCCATCTGCCTCTCGCTTTCTTCACCTTCAGCATCACTTGCTCACTCGCAGGCTGGAGAGAAGCGAGAATCGTTTTCAGTTTGTCTCGCATTTAACCGCGAACGCAGCTCAGTTTCGCGATTGACTTAATCGCGGTTGCTTTCTCTCGCTCTCTGCTTCACGTTGTTAATGATTCAGCAAATGTAATTGTTCTAATTGTCGGTGGCGAAAAGGGTTTTCGTTTTCTACACTCGTCAGGCATCGCTTGCCCAACGCTTCACTCGTGCAGCTGCTGCTAGTGTGTGTGTACCGAACGACCCGAGTTTCAAATTGCATTCAATTTGCAGTCGTAACTAAATTAGCGAAAAGTACTACTAATGAAACGCTGTTTTCATGGAGAACCAGCAAACGATTGCTGCCGCTGCACTTCGATCCGGCAAACTTTTAATTAAACTAAACTTTATTTCGTTTAATTTCGCTCAATTCACTGCATTTATTAAGTTGGTCGCTGGCCGGCATATCGTACGCAACGTGAATTCATTCGGCGATCGCGTCTGAGTGCGAGTGCGAGCAATGAAGGTGCAGCAAACAGTGAGTCGCTCTATGGAGCTTAGCGGACGAAAGCGAGCGTAAACCAAGCCATTATTCTTTCGCGATTCTTCCAGTAATAAGAATGACCACTGTTTTCACACGGCTTTCACTTAATAATTTGTGACCACTTCGAGATTAATCTTCTCTTTATTTCTTTCGCTGCTTTTTTTCGCTCGCTATCTTCTCGCAGTTCTGCGCCGCTCTGCTCCTCTCCAGCGCACTTCTTCTGCCTCTTTGCTAATCATTTTATAAAAAAGCTTTTTTCGGCGGAATTATCCTTCAACGAAATAAAAGTTTAATTTTATTTGCGCTGCTTTTTGTATTAAATCAGCAGAAAGCAGCGAAAAACAGGGCGAAAAATTTGTGGACGCGTAAAAATTCGTAAAAGCGTAAATTAAAAAAGCGATGGAGAGCGAGGAGAGAAAAGCGAAGCAATTACGCTACGTACATCTTTCTTCATTAAATTGTATCGTGCGTTTCTCTTTTCTTGAAACTAAAAACGCAGCAATGGTCATTTCAAGTAATATACCGTTTACATTCATTCATTAAAAGTTAAAAAGTAATTGAACGCGAATTGCGATCAATCTAAAAATAGTCGCTAAATTAGAGTGAGCACAGTGTAAGCGAGAGAGTCGGAGAGAGTACGCCACGAACGACTGGTGAAAAAAAAATGTTAGCGTGCAAACTCGACACTAGACAATCATTTACATTGCATTTTAGCGAACGAAAAAACGCACTGAAATTAACTGTGTGTTGTCATTTCTACGGACACACAGCGAGTAGAAACGCATAGAGCACTCAATACATCATATCAAGCTCTATAATAATATTTAATCGTCAAGTTGGCTTTGTCGTGCGCGTTTTTTGTCGTTTATAAACGCAAGAAACACTAATATTTGACTTTTTAATGTAATAATGAGTTTATTTTACGGACAGCCGTTATTAGTGATGAATTTGAATTTCGCTTCTATCTCTGCCGTGAATCGAAATACGCGAAAAGAAATGAATGTCAAATAAACGTTCGACGTTTTGCGCTAAGTTTCGATTGTACTAACTGCTTTAGAACTTTCGTTTTTAGAAATTGCATTTCGCGTTCATTATTTGTTTTCGCAATCGTCATTAATAATTTCGTCGAAAACTGAACTACGATTTTAAAAAATGGCAGATGCAAGCATTTCGATCGCTAAATAAATTTTGTATTTCTAAACAATTATTAATAAAATAAAGAGGAAAATCAAATTGTCATCGAACACTGTCTATGTTTGTGTGTTCAGGTGTTTTCACAAGCTTTTCATTACACAAACCTTTCTTTATAATAATAATGAATAAAGTAAAATATAAAAATAATAAATTTTTGCTCATCTACTAAAGCGAATAGGGAAAGACAAGCTTTCGCAAAAACAAATTGCGATCGCGAACAAAGCGCCATAAACACTTTGTCGTGCTTGATAATTACAATAACACGGCGGCTTATACACAAGTGAACAGTTTAGCAAGTGAACAAGTAGAAGTGAATCGTTTTCGTCCAAAATCTTTTCTCGCCACGCTTCATTTAACAAACTCGACGAAGAAACAAACCATTTCCAACTTGTTTGTCATCTTAACTATTACATCTTCTAAAGTTTCAGGTGTCTCTCGCCATTTTTTTTGTTTGTGTCTGTGTGTACATAGAAATAAGATCGCCCAGACATTTGTTTTCCGCTTTTTCTTGCTCGAAAAACAAAAACGTTGAAACGTTTCGGCGATCACTTGTTCATGAACCACTAAAACCGTGAGTGGCGCTCGTACTTATTTTCAGCGATTTCAACGGTCGCATAAAAACGCAATGTGGTGCACGCGCTGGTCTTACAAGTTAGTTGCTTGTGTTATAAATTTCTCTTTCTCACTCCGTCGATGCTGTATGACTGTACCACCTGTGAACTAAGTCCTGGTCATAAACTTTAGAACTTATGTTCTAGCAGAGCTGAAGCACTTGGACATTTATTTTATGATCACTAAAATTAATAATTTTACACCCAACGGATGAATGCTTTTTGTTCGTTGCAAAAAAGTTTGATTAGAAAAAAGAAGAAGGCAGAGTAATTTATGGTTAACTAGAGAGAATTCAAAATTCACCCTCTCACTCCGCATTTGAAGTAAAGAAGTATTAGAATAATAATAATTAAGAGAGTTGGAAAAAACGCACATTTCGCCAGGTTTTGGATCAGTGAACGATAAGAAATGGTGAATGCTTGAGGTTTTTTGGTGTGTATATCAATCTGTATGTTATGTATGTGTGTGTATATATGTATGTATGTGTGTGTGTTGTCAAAATGTATTTCGTTTAAAATTAGTGACCCTCCCGAAAAGCCATGAAACGCGCTTTTCGCTGTGTGTATTAAAAAGAAATAAGATGAAGACGAGCAAAGAAGAAGAAAAAGTTTAGCAGTCGAGTTTTGCTGTGTATGTCCTTGCCATGCCATTTGCTTGTTTTAATAGCTTAAGTAATTTAAAGTATCGTAAGATTAAGTTTATTACCGTTGTGGCCCTACGTTTTTCGCTGATTTCTCTCAGTTTCTTTCATTTTTTACTTCTCGCCCTCTGAAAAAGATGCAAAACAGAACTTGTTTTTATTGTCGTCGTTAAATCGCTTTCGCTTTAGCCTCAGACTGCGTAAGCCATATTACACAGAACATGGCATCCATCCGACGATGCACTCGCTTTGAAGCGAACGAATAGTTCGGCGATGGTGTGTGCTAGCGAAAATCGCTTTGCGGTTGTCAAAAATGAACCCCTGCGAAGTGTATACCTGTGCGATTCGAGTTGGAGAAGAAGAAAAATCGAAATGGAAATGAATAAATTGAAAGATAAAGTATCAGTTTGTTGTGCACAGCGAAAAAAAGTTTTCAGATTAAGAAGAATAAGAAGTGCACAAGTTTTCTCTTATTTACTGCTTCGCTTCATTTCCCCACACATTAAACGTGCAAAATTCTGTTGGCGCCGCCAAATATCGCCGATAATTAATGTTGTAATTAACCGAAAGTAATTTGCAATCCATAATTTATTTCGCTCTCTACTCTCCAGCGCTGCCTTCCCCTCTTTGGCTCTAACTTCTTTCGCGCTTCTTTTATTGCAGCATTTATTTATGCCGAAAACTGCGATCGAAGCTTAATTTTTATGAGCGATGCCAAATGCAAATTGCATCCTCTCTATTCGCACTTCTCGTTGTCAATCATGGCTATAAACACGCGTAAGGAAGCCGCGACTCTAACGACAGAAAAACGTCCTAAACGCGATGCACAATTGACAACAACACAATTGAGAACTTCACGCCAAATTCACTTATCAGCTAAAATATAAATTCAATCTCTTCGCTTCTTCTTCTTCTTTCGCTTAATTTCAAAACTTTTTTCGCATTTTAATGGCCGAAAAAGAAACGAAGTAAAAATAAATATTTTAAAAGCGAATTAAATTATGTGAAGAAAAATCACAAATTTTGTGTGTCACATAAAAATTTTTGTTACCCTCAAATTTATCTACATTCTCTTTCGATGGTGTGTCTTACAACACATTCATGCAGGAGCAGAAGAAGTAAATTTCATCATTCACTGTGCGTTTTTAATTTTCGTAGAAACATTTTTACAAATGTGATCAGCATGTTTAATTAAACTGAGCAAATTTTCTTTTTTCTGCCTTCTGTCTGCTTATCCATTTTAATTTCGAATCTGTTTTTTTTTCGCATGATGTGTATAAATTAAATGTGAAAAAGTGGAGAAACGTTTTCGAGTGAAAATTATCGAAACGATGCGTGGACAAAGTAAGCTTTTATGTTCAGCTGATTTCGAAACTAGCGATCGCATAGCAGATCGCGAATAAGCGTTCATGTTAAATGCAAGAAGAAGAAGAAGATGGAGAAAAAAGCGTCTTACACTTATACACTGTGTATAGTCGAGTCGAGCGATGACCCATTTGATGCATAGTTTTTCGTCATTACCGTTGAGTATTCATTGATTACTTGCACTATCTTGTCGCTCGCCAAATTCTCTCTCGCCTTCGACAATCTCGCCTTATGTCACATACACACACATCTCTTCCTCTTCTTTTCTATCTTCTTTTACTTATTTTCTTTCTTTCCGTCTGATCAGAACAATACACACGTTGAATGATTGTAGTTAAATTTTACTCTTCAGCTTTTGTCATCGCTACGCATTGTTTTTGCTCGCTTCCTTACACACGCCAGATAAAGCAACACCCACCCGAACTAATTTCGCTTCTTTTTCTTAATAAAGATCGATATTCATTTCAAGAGCAAAAGAAACAAAGCGAGAAAATGAAAGCTTTAGTTTAGACAGAAGCGAAAAGTAATAGGAACCGCCATATTGACCAAAGCAGTTGATTATATGTCCAGCAAACAACATTTAACGTGTGTATTATCAACACGTACATTTCTTGTTTTGTTTCCTCCATTTTTTTTGCGCCAACATTTCAGTGATGGGGAGGATTAAAGCAAAGTGATGAGTAGTGATGAAGATGCGTCTCTCTTTCTCTCTTGCACATGCAGAGAAAAAAAAACTCAATATGTGCTGTTTTGTGGAAATAATGCAGAAGCTACAATTTTGAGTTAGTAACACTCGAGGGACGAAGAATTAAAGCATTTAGAGACGAGAAATGAAGAAATCCTCAATTTCATTGAAATTACGCACAGCCTCTCGAAATAAAAATTAGGCGAAAAAGTTGTGGATGTGCAGTGAGAAGATGCAACTTATTCCTCCTCTAACCTATCATCTCAGCCTCTTCTTTTGCATTTGTGATTAGCGTTTTATTATTAAGCAGTTTCGACACATGTTTTGGTGTGTATTTGCAAAAACAAAGCATTGCGAGTATAGAAGACAAATGAGAAGTAGTAAAAATAATGAATTTGGCGTTGGAAAAGGTTTCGCAGTGATTTCGATTCTAAAGAGTTTTGAATTAGTTTTTTTGAAATGAGCTTTTCTCTTTGCGCTTATTACAAGCATTAATTCGTCTTGCTTTGCTCTCTTTCTTGGCTCTTCTTTAGCTTTATTTCATTTCGTTTTTAATGAAAAAAGTTTGATTTCTCGCAAATAACGAAACATTTTATAATTATTTCTGCTCGAATCTGGAGGAAGCTCTTTGTGTGGCAAGAAGATTCTCTGCACCGACTTGCGTTAGGCGCGCAGCGTTCATGAATTTTGCAGTCGCCTGTTTTGTGCATTGCGCAATATTAATGTGTGCACTGTACGTATGTATGCGTTTTGATTAATGGGAATTTTATACATTTGCTTTTTTCTTAAATGTAACTAACTTTCGACGCGTTTACAAAAAGAAGAAAAAGTTTTTGAAATGAAAAGAAATGAGATGAAAAAGTGTTGTGTGTCCGCGATTAGAATAAGCAACGAGAAAATTGTTTGACAATATAATCAATGGAAAGAAGAAGAAGAAGTGAGCGAGCACACAGTCGAAAAAGAAGAGAAGAAGACGAGGAAGAAGATGCAAGAAGATCAAGCCGAAAATGGAAAAGATTTGATGCGCGATGTGAAGTGGCGTTTAGCTCAGCTCTTGGTCAGCGTTTCGGTGAAATGATGCAAACTGGAAAACGCTGGCCGCGACCAGCTAATTATTGGACATCTAACGCTTGCATCTTCTTCTTCATTATTGACGTCACGTCCATTTCGATTATTTCATACTTGATTAATTCTCTGCTTTTTTCCTCTGCTCCAGCCACTTCTTCTTCTTCTTCGTTTTGCCCTCTTCTTTCTCATTAATTAACTATACGCGAAGCGAGCAGCAAACGAACGTGAAGTATGAAAAAAACTTTGCGCAAGTGAAAATGAACGGCAGCAAAAAATAAAATAAGCTCCGTAAGATAATGCGAAAGCATATTGATTAATTTTTTCTTAATTATTCGCTGAAAAAGCGATCAAAAAACTTCGCTCAAGTTTTTGAACTTTGAGCGAGCGAACGTATTTGAGTTAAAATTAGAAATGCGATCAATGGCTGAAGCGAAGCGAGCAGCAGCGAGCTGGCCGTTGTCTTAATTCATTCACTCGTTCATTTTAATCGTATTAGTGGAGGAAAGCGAGAAATTTGGATGGAGGTGGAAGGCAAAAAACTTATTAATTTGTTTGCACACTCCGATCGATCGGTTCGCCGATTCTCACTATCGCATTTTGTCGCGCAAACTGTTCCGCCGTAATTAAAGATTTTTCTTAAGATTATCGCCAGTTTGTTTGCGAGCAGCACACGCTCTCGCCCGCTCGCTCGCTTGCTCACTTGCTGTTTACAATTCGATCGACGCTAACTTCTTCACTCAACATTGCTTAACTAGCATTGGATGCATAAAAAACTTAAATCAGCAGAAAAACTTAATTTCAAATGCTTCACTCGTTTAATTCAATAAACTAGTATCTCTCTTTGCGCCGAGTGAGCCAAGTAAGTGAGCGAGCGAGCGAGCGAATGATGACGGTGGGCAAGCAAGTGGGGAGCGCGGCGAAAATACTTTGCTTATTAGGAAAGAAACCAAAAATCACATTTCGGATTCAAAGCAGCGCGAATCGAGAGAGAAAAGCGAAAAATTTTGTACAAGTGGTAAAGCGAGGAACAGCCCTCCTCACTCAAATATTAAAATGCAATCGACACATTTACTACCTTGCTCTTAACGAACGCGAAAAGAAGAAGAAGAAGAAACTTCTTTCTCATGTGTTTAATATACTTGATATATATTTTTTGTTATTAATCAGTAAACACAGCCAAGTTTGTCATTTCTTCTTTTTCTTCTCGCTTTTAGCATTGATTAACTAACCTTAAGTTTGGTTCATTGACATTACGGTTGCATAAATCATCGAACACAGCGAATGGAATGCGTTTGAAATGAGCAGCGCGAAAAAACACCGAGCGCCTGTCTCGTTGCGTTTTTTGCCTTCGCACACACCAAATTTTTAAATGAACAAAGCAAACGAATTTCGGGGCTCTAGTCGAGATTTGTGCGGAGCGGAGCTGAATCGAGAGCGAGAAAAATAAAAGCCGAGGCTGGCTGCGCTCTCTTCGCGTCTGATAATGATAATGATGATGATGAGCAATGGTGAGATGAAGACGGTGGTGGTGATGAGAGTCGACGATGCTGTGATTAACAGTATAAAAAGCTAAGCGCATAGTAGGCACACAGCACAGCGCTGATATGTGTGCTGTCGTCGTCGCCGTCGTCGTCTGTATAATATTAAATAAGTTATTCGTGCGACAAAAAACTCGAGGAACAAAAAAGAGAGCAGCGGAGACAAAGGGAGGGCGAGAGTTTTCGAAGATCAGCGAAGATAAAAATTAATGCAAAATGTTATGAATTTTGCGCGTCGTCGAGAGAAGAAGATGAAGACGAGTGGGAAAAAAATGAAAAACACGAAATAGAAAAAAGCGAAAGCGCAAAATAAATGAATCATGAGTTAGTTAAGTAAGTTAGAAAAATAAGCACAATTTTTACTCGATATATTTCGCTTTCTTGCTTTTGCGAGCGGCGAGAGATAGCGAACGAGAAAAAAGGGGTGAAAAAGAGCAAACGACACGCGAAATATGTGAGAAATGATGATGATGATGATCATGATGAAGATGAAGCAATGAGTGCGATGAAACAAGCCACTTTTCTTTCTTTTTTCTTATTAAGCAAAAAATGCGAACCTCTTTTAAACGAAGCGCAACTGCATATGAAAATAATTTTCATCACAACGAGCGGAGTGGAGCGTTGAATTGGGCAAAGAAGCAGCAGCGAAAACAAAAAAAGTGTCAATCAAACGCGCCGAGCCAAAGAAGCAGCTCAGCAGCGGCCTCGGCTCTCCGTCTTCTTCTCTGCGTTTTTATTTATTTTTTCCATCTCTGCTCGCATTCACGCTGTGCGCGTGTTGCATGTCGCGACACGTTTTGCGGCTTCTGCTTTTATCGCCATTATATCGCTTCGAATGTAATATGATTTCAGCCGCGTAGCACAAAAATATCAGCTTCGATCCGCGCTCTACTCTTTATTTATTGATATTACGCGTAAAACAACGACTGCACACTTGTACGTTTGATTTACTGTTTTGTATGTGAAAAGGGTTAACAAGCGCGCTGCTCGATAAGAGCGATGTAATCGCTGCAAACTTTGTGAATAGGCTGATGCGAACAATATGGAAATGGCAAAACGTTTATACGATTCACGCGTTTTTCTATCTCGCTTTGTTTCAATACATTCACATGGATATATTGCACTTTGAGCCCGCAGGTGAAATAACAATCCGCGTATTCACACTGCGAACGGAGCGAGAAGCAGCGAGACACAAGAATCAGTTTTATGGAAATGATCGTATTTAACTTTTATAAATCTTATGCAAATTCCGACTCGAGTTTTTCGAAGCGGTTTGTTGCCCGAAAAATCGCTCATTTAATCACGAAATGGCGTTTAATTCCGCGAAACACCGCCGCAACAGAAGATGAAGAAGAAGAAGAAGAAGAAGAGAGATAAAGCGAGAGAAAAACTTCCTCATTGTTTGTTCGTTTACTTACTTAACATTTGAACCTAAAGATTTAATCGCTTCGAATTCCGACGCAAATGCAGCGACAAACAAATTTTTATAATTCATATTACGCTCGACGCATTCCCCTATCTTTCTTTCTTAATATTCCGAGCAAGAGATCGATAACCACCTCTGGAGTAGCGAACAAAAAACGTGTGTGTGCTCGACAAACTTCTCTCGCTTTATTTCGCAAGCCGATCGCGTTTACTTTCCAACTCTTGGTCGACATCTTCTTATGCTTCATCTTCTTGTCCTCGTTGTCGTCTAAATGCTCAAAACGTGATCATATTAAACTTGCGTTCGCGTATCGCAGGTAATCGCGACCGTCTTCATTACTATTTTTCTGTTTCTTTTTCTAATTTCTCGCTTAAACACCCACACAAAAATCTCTGCCCTGTGGCGATTGCAGGCGAAAAACTGATGCGAATCGTAAAAATTTTAAAAACCTGAAATTGAACCTCGTGCTGGTCATATAAGTTGCGCTCTAGCTCTTCGCTCGGGCTTGCAAATGATTGACAACTAAGTTTGTCTCTCCCTCTCGCTTATTCAACCAAGTATCTTATCCGTGCGGTTTAAAACCGCTTTCTTGCTCGAAAAAATGTTTTAAACATTTTTACGACGCAATATACTACAGCCATAATGTGTTGCATATGTGAAATGAGAAGACGCTACATATTGTACGTACAATTTTATTATACTTGTGCAAGAAGAAACGAGTGGGGGCAAGATGATTGAAAAAACAAGCAAACGCTAATGGCAGGTTTTGCAGCGAGAGCAAAAAATCAAAGTCGGCTGAGTTTGCTTAAAAGCTGCAAGAGTAACCGTCGGCTTATTGTTATTGTTATTTACTCAGATGAATCCGCGCGACATGCAAATTTGAGGCAACGATTTTAGCCGCTCTCCGCTATTCACACGGCCCGGCTACGTACCATAAAAAAGTTGTAAAACGACCTAACAGAACATGCAATTAGTTGAAATAAATATCGAAAAGTCTGTCGATGTCTGATCACTTCTCGCTCATTGCATTTGTGTGTGTGTGTACTCAGCCGAATTTCTTTTGAATTCTAATTTCTTGAAAAGTAAATTCAAGAACGAAGAAAGATAATAATTATAATGAAAAAAGTTTTTTATTTGCCGAGCGCAAATTTAATTTTTGAAGAAAAGAGTAACCCTTTCGTTTGAAGAGGGGCAAAAAATAAATTATTTGGCAACAACTATGGGAAAAATAAATAATTATAACGTTGTATGCGTTGCGGTTTCCGAAATTTAATTTTTTATTTCGCGAAACGCTTACCTTTTTTGGCGCCCAAGCAAACGAAATTAAGCGAAAACAAAGCTGAATATGGTGGAAAAGAGAGCGAAAATGAATTTCGGAAATAACTTCATTACGGGCGCTTTAGAAAAGAAATGCTAAATTAAATAATTTGAAAAGTTCGTAGCCATTGTTTTGCGCCCATTGAAAAAGAAAATTGTGAAAATCTTTTTTCGGACCCCACCTTTTGTCATTGATAATGATCACGACAAGAGCATAAAATAATATTTAGCAGCTAAGCAGCACGTAATTTATATACGCGCGAAATAGATTCAAGAGGAGAAGAAAAAGGGCAGCAGCCGCGATAAATCGCCTCGAGAGTGTTGGAGAAAAATTAAATTTTGAGCAAACTCGAGAAGAGAAGATTGGTGATTATAAAACACACAGATAGCTACAAACAATTCGCTTCAAACTCCATTCACTCACATTCAATTCACCAATCGGCGCACCTTCTCATTAAGATTGTTATCTCTTTATAATGGCGAGTAAAGTTATGAATAAATTCATAATTCCTTTGCCGCTTAAGTGATGGAAGAAGAAGCGTACGAGTGCATTCGGTTTTTTGTGGCCAGCGCTGAAGCCAATTCTTTTTCTTGCTCGCTCCACGCTTTTTATTATTTAAACGCATTGAACGATGGTGTTAATCAAGGCAGCTCTATTGAACAATTTCTTCTGTTAAGCAAAATTTTTTCGCGCTTTCTTCAGCTTCACTTTGTTCTTGGCGAGTTTTTAAGTGAGAGAATAATAAGAAAGTTGAAAAGAAGTGAGAAGAGAAAAAATGAAATTAACATTTTAGTGTTGGTATTCGCTTACGGCTCCAAGTCTCGCCTCAATTCGTGGCATTCGGCACGGTTCGCTCGCCGAGCGGCCGTTTACTTTCATCGCTCGCTTATTACCACTAAGATTTGTTGTCTCTCTTTATTCTCATTCAAACTCGCACTTCTTTCTGCGCTCAGATTGTGTAGCCGAGCTAATATTTTCATTATCATTATAAAACGTACGAGATACATGGTGCACAATATATTTTCACTCGTCGAAAAGTGGAGGAGTTCTAAGGGGTGTCTGTGGGCAGCACCAGTTTCATGGCGTGTTCATTTAGCCGCCCATTTTTTGCACAGTTTGATTAATGTGTCTTGAAGTTGAGTTTAAGGCCAAAAAATTTGCCTTAGGAACCATTGCTTTTGCTGTTTTTTGCTCGCGCTCACATTTACACTTTCTGATTTCAAAAAGTTTCAGTTTTATTACCATTTCGACTTTTCTCTTTCTGCACTCGTCGTCTTTCATTTAATCTACGCTCAATTTACCTGTTGTTGGCATTAGTGAACACACAAAGGTAAAGACAGCATTTGTCTTTTGCTTCTTCGCTATTATTGATGACCGACTCGCTGCCATCCGCTTTGCTTCACAATCGCAATTGAGTGCAAAGCGAGAGGGCGATAGAGAGATTGAGATGGAGAGCGACAGCGGCGGTGATGATGATAATTCGCGATGCTAGTTCAGTGATCGCGGGTAGTTAGTTAGCATTTAAATTCAAATGTATAATCTGCGCACATGAATATGTATTCCGTCAATCAATAATCGATTAAGTTTTGAATAAATAAGAAACAATTGCACGAAGCGAGATGAATTTTGAATAGATTAAGCGAAAATTGTTTCTCTGCTTCTCTTCCAAAACATTTGCGTGCAGCGATTTAAAACTTAAATTGACGATAGATCAGCAAGCGAAAGCAAAAAATGTTTGTAATAAAAATATGCATACACACAATTTTGCGCCGAAAAATTAAGAACCCCGCCTTGTGTCTACCTTCGGGTTAGTAATCAAACCCACTCGATTGTGAGGTGTAAACCGAGAATACACTTCGCACCTGTATTTGTGTTTCGGTTACCGTTTTTTCTTCTTTCTTTTTGCTGCCGATTTATTCTGTTTTTCGCCGAACTGCGGACCACGACGAAGCCACACAGCGATGGAGAGTGAAAAGATTTATTTTTTGCGCGGCTAAAAAACGCGCAGCTTCAACTCCGATTACTTGTTTTGTGCAATTTTTTCCGCGAAACTAACGGATGAATGTTCGGCAATTACTTATCCATCGGAATATTTCTATTTACCGAAAATAATAACTCGCGGCGGCTGTCGAAATTGTTGTTAGCTTCATATGATTTTTTCTGCTCACTTTATTCACTCTCTTCACTTTTTTCTCGTCTTTCTTTTTTGAGCCGCAATTTGTTAAGACACGAGTGAAAACATTTCGCTTTGTATGCATTGTATACAGCGAGCAAACGCTGATGGCTACGGCAGTGAAAACAAAGTTGACTACTCGCGATCGAGATCATATCCTCCAAAGCACGAAATTGATACTTTTCTTCATTTTCCTCTTCTTGCGCTTCTTCTGCTTTTTCTAAGCTCATCATAAATCGCTTTTTTAATTCGTTTGCATGAAATGCGCCAAAAAATTCGCTTATATTGCAGTAAGCAAGCTTGCATGCTGAAACGAGTGCGAACGAGAGCGAGCGGGAGCAATCCGGCAAGTGCGCGAGAATATTACGTTTCGTAATTAAGTTCTGACAAATTAGAAGCCGTAAATGTGCGTATTCACGAAATCAGAGTGTTTGTTACGATTAGAAAAATTATCGAAAACGCACACAACTCGAATTTAGGAGCGCGAAGCACAATCGCCGTACTCACGAGTATCGTGTGTATAAATTTTGTTTCAAATAGCAACAAATTGTAAATGGCACCGCCAAATTTTGCTCGATAACGGCAGAAAGCTTCGAAAGAGAAGCGAAAATTTCTTTCCGAAAGCCTGATTTTTTCTTTCGTTTCTTTCGTTTTTTGGCGAAAATGTAGAAAATTAAGCGCAATAAAACATAAATGCGATGTGAAAAATGCTGCATCAATACGCACACATTGAGATACATACTCCTTTATAGAGATGAGTTTCTCGCTCTCACTCATTCACTGATAATTGTTTCCTTTTTCAAAATAATGATGACGAGAAGAAGACGATGAAAAAAGTATAACTAACTACTTTAATTTTTACATTCGATCAATTTGAAACGAAACTTTGATCACTGTGTTTCCTGCTTTTCGCTTCAAAATTTATTTGTGCCGAAAAAACCAAATTTTATTTACGATGCTATTAATTTAAGTTTTTCTCTTTTAGAAATTGAGAACAATTTAACGCGAACTATCCTCAAGATTTTTAAATCGTAATGAGTGCAGCTTCGCTTATATAATAAATACAACAGCGCAAAGAAATTGATGTCCATGTCAGATGTGTGGTGATCGCATCTGGTTTTGTTCAGCCTGCTTTCGGTGATTATCAATTTTTTCTCGAAGTGAGTGCGTTTAATTTCTATCAGAAATAAAACTCGCGCATAAAACAAAATTTCTTCCAAGTGTGTAAATGTCATGTTTTTGGATTGTGAGCGAGTGAGTGAAAAATTATTGCAAACGTTGGCAGTGATATTTTTGGCCACAATTTGTATAATTCCTGTTTTTAATTTCATCGCTCGAGCTTCTTTTCTATCCAATTATGCTTATGAATGTGGTAATCAACTGATGAAATTCAGCAAAATGCGTTTTAATTAAACGTTGATCATTTGAGTCACGATTCGTTTCACTTTTGAGGCGAATTAAATGAAAATGAAATTATTAAATTATACCGAAAAGTTTTAAATTTTTAAGTGAACACACTTTGATGGCGAGCATAAGACGTAGGAGATAAGCGAAGAAAAGAACAGCAGCACAAATAAATGCGTGTGCTCAAATTTGCTGAGCAGAAGTGATGAGTTGAAAGCGATGATAGCAAGTTTGATTTAAGACCAAAATTTTCGTGTAAAACTTTTCGT
>NCKU01000951.1:19157-31028 GCA_003675995.1 Dinothrombium tinctorium | reverse complement strand
TTTTTAACCATTTCTTTTACCTAACAATGTAAACTTTTCTCTTTCCTTGAGTGTATAAATTCGCACGTGAATATAACTTCACACGAGCATAATGTGCACAAAAACACTGTGGGTGCTTTAATGCCGTATTTGTATTTGTTATGGCAAACTTTTGAAAGAAAAGCTCTTGAACCATTCGAATGGGTTCCTTGTTAGTAAATATTTTAGTAGACAGTAAGAAAAATGTTAAAAGAAATGTTCTTTGACAAAACATCTGTGAATTACCTTACGTATATCTTCTTTGCTTCTTTCATATCTCATTTACATTAAAAAAAATTAAAAATTTAAAAAATTTTCATTTAAAAATAAATTCACAACATTTTGCTGTCAAGTACTTTTTAAATGTTATCGTATTCCCTCAAATTATGCGGCATGGCGTTGTGTGATGAAATTAAATTTTTTCGCTTCTCACTTTGTTTCATTTTATACCTGGATACTGTTGTAAACTTAATCTTTTAAGATACAATTTAAATTTAATTTTATCAATTTGATTAATTTTTCTTATTTCAAAAAGAATTTGTTGGATAACAATTTTGGCCTTTTTTGACTCAGTAAACCGGCACGTTTTTAAACCTCAAATTGATCGGCATGCCAGCTTATAATTTAGTATGCCGCATGCCGCTTGTTGTGACGGAATACGGTAGCAAAACTTTGTTTTAATTGATTATCTTTTAAAAATAAAATCGATAATTTAGCAAAATTTGAGCCCATTTTGAGCAGAGAAAGTGCCTGAATTCGCAATAAAAAGTGCTGAAAAATCATATTTTGCTTACAAGATAAAGCTTTATTTCGTCCAAACAACATTCACAATTGTCGAAAATACTTGGGTAAGCAATATTTTCTTTGTTGGCCCAACGGAAACTTTCAAACTGTAATTGAATGGGATTCATCAAAAAGAAAGTAAACATAAAAATATAATTGCCATTAAACTTGATTTAGTCAAAAGAGAATGCTAATTTGCCTGTAGCTCCTGACTCGTGGGTCTACTTTGTTAGTCGTTGAATGCCAATCGAAAAATAATGACATAAGAAAAAGTGCCTGATAAGTTTGGCCTGTGTCCTGGCCAAAATATATTAAATGTTCATTTGGCTAAAACTCCTGTAGAAAAGCTTTAACCTTTTCTATATAGCTTAGAAAAATTAGAAAAATGTGGTTCATTTGTCAAAATGAAGCAAGTGATAAGGTGCATAAAAAAACCAAAAATTGTTATGACTAATTAATTAATTAATTAATGTTAATGTTAATTCAAATCTTAACCTGGCAATTCTTCGCCAGGTTATTAAAAATTTTGAAATTTGAATAAAATTTTGGAAAAATTAAAAAAAATTTCACCGTTCAACTGTCTTTTTGTATGACTTTTTTGACTATTAGAGACTCTTTACAACACTTTTTAACGGTTTCGCAATCAATCTGACCATTTTTACAAAAAGTTCTAATGAAAAACGAAAGTTTTTAAAGTTAGACTTTTCGAGCTGATTGGACAATTTTTTCATTTTTTTTACATCAAAATTAGAAAAAGGTGACTTATTATATTTCACACATATCAAAACCCATTGTATATTTATTAAAATTAATAAATTAACGCTAATTTTGTGTGTATTTTGAAAGAGCCTGTAGAAACCAATACAAACAACAAAAATGTTTTCAATCCTAAGTTATGTGTTTTAATTCGTTTGAATTATAAAAGATGTTATCTAGGATAATCCGTTGTTTGTTTACCGAGCGCAGATGATAAGCCGTGAGGAAAAAGAGTTCCAATACAGCGAGTAATGATTTCATTGCTCGAGTGAAACAAAAGAGACAAGAAGAGATAAGAATAGATAAGAAGGAATGAAAAGAGATTGGAGAAAATTTAAATCGCCGTTTGGGTGCGGCAATCACTGCGTTCGCCGCGAGTGGCTTCGCGAGCGAAGAGCAGAAAGCGTAATGCGAGAACGATCCGCGAAAGTGCACATATTTTTCGGAGCCATTTTATAGAAATTATTGGAAACGAGTGTTTTTTTGTATTTATTGTATTTATTTGAAAACGAACGCCGAAAAAATCAACGTTTCCACACTCGATGTCCACACGTCGCTCGACATTCAACCAGAATTCGGCGCACGACAACGTAAGCATTTTTGTGTTCACCGCTCGCAAATCGAACGCTTTACTTTTCGATTCGATTTTCGAATAATTACACAACATTTATGTAATCAAAAATATCGCCTCTTTTCTCGCAAACGTTTGAAAACGTTTCAAATCCAATTCTTCTCTAATCGAGGAGTACATTTTCTATCCATCACTTGATTCGAAAGCTTTCGGCCTCTTGATTGACATTTGGTTTGCGACCAATCAATCGCACAAACTGTACCTTCGTTTTAATCGCACAAATTGAGAAAAACAATTTCGAAAAAATGCGTCAAATTGGAAATACGCGAAAAGCAAAAGCCGAATCCGTTAATTGAGTCTCGTTTCGTGGAATGATGCTATCGTCGAAATGTCGGCGAAAACAAAGTATCAAAAGTATGCGTTAATCTTGACTTAAGCTTTGAGGTCATTTACTGAATATGGACTTTGCGAGTGATGCAAACCCAAAAATTCAAAACCCACATTGAAATCATTGCATTTAAAGTGCAGCATTAATGCAGTTTTCATTGGGAGGAGTTTTATTGCATTGCATTGCATTACATTTTATTAGTAAACAAATTTTCGTTTATATTTTAACCTAATGTTTTTGTCTTTCTTAACAGAGATAATGCTTGCAACTTGACGTGTGAAATGTTTGCTTTTATTGAACTCAAATAACAAATAATTCAGTTTCGCCTTTTATTTTTTCCTCAAAATCCTTCAATAATTATTCATCGTTCCTCGAATCAGTGAATGTGAGCCTGTAAACTGCGTTCGCAAAAATGCCTTCATTGCCACG
Organism: Dinothrombium tinctorium; assembly: GCA_003675995.1. Taxonomy (NCBI): domain Eukaryota; kingdom Metazoa; phylum Arthropoda; class Arachnida; order Trombidiformes; family Trombidiidae; genus Dinothrombium; species Dinothrombium tinctorium. The sequence continues at coordinate 28,083 of NCKU01000951.1, read as the reverse complement.
GTTTGTATCCAAAACATCTGATCGATGTCTAAAGCTGTTCGATTCTGCAGTGTTGGAAACATTAAAGATCCTGAAGTTGCCCAGTTATTCGACAAAGAAGATCCAGAGAAGCTGTTCATTGATTTACGCGAAATCGGACATGGCTCATTTGGTGCAGTTTACTACGCCAAATACAGCGACACAAATGAAGTGGTTGCAATCAAGAAGATGTCGTTTACAGGAAAACAGTCAGCAGAGGTTTGTCGAGTATTCGATTGAGAGCTTCAAAGTTGAAAAATGTTTTCATTTCCAGAAATGGCAAGATATTATTAAGGAAGTTAAGTTTTTAGTTAATTTAAATCATAAAAATTGTATAGAATATAAGGGTTGTTATTTAAAAGACCATACTGCATGGTTAGTTATGGAATACTGCCTTGGGTCTGCGTCAGATATAATTGAAGGTTTGTTTACCTAAATTTTTGTTAGCCGACACTTTTCGTAAACCGGCTTTCGCGTTTCAGTGCACAAAAAGCCTCTAAAAGAAAATGAGATTGCCGCTATTTGCGGTGACGCATTAACAGGATTAGAGTACCTGCATTCTTTAGGAAGAATTCATCGTGACGTTAAAGCTGGTAATATTTTGCTCACCGAAAATGGAACTGTGAAGTTGGCCGATTTTGGTTCGGCATCCATGAGTTGTCCTGCAAATTCATTTGTCGGCACTCCTTATTGGATGGCTCCTGAAGTTATTCTAGCGATGGACGAAGGACAATATGATGGCAAAGTCGATGTTTGGTCTCTTGGCATCACTTGCATTGAATTAGCCGAACGGAAACCACCTTATTTCAATATGAATGCAATGAGTGCCTTATATCACATCGCTCAGAACGATTCACCAAGCTTAACTTCACAGTCTGATTGGTCAGATTTATTTCGAGATTTTGTCGACTCGTGTTTACAAAAGAGTCCATACGACAGACCCACTTCATCACAAATCCTAAGAGTATGTCTCTAACATCTTATTATCTAGTTTAAAAAAAAAGCGTTTTTCCGATAGCACGGGTTCATTCTTAGACCGAGATCAAATAGTGTGTTATTAGACTTAATCCATAGAACGAAAGCTGCTGTGCGTGAATTGGACAATTTGAATTATAGAAAAATGAAGAAAATTTTAATGGTGGAAACGCAAGAAAACGAAGGAGCGATAAACGATGTGGAGGCGGATTCTAATGTAAGCTGTATTTTCCAATGAATACATTTTTAAATAGATGTAATTTAGGAAGACGACAGTAAAAGCAATAGTTTGGCGAGTCATCAAAGTGGAGGTATTAGTGCTGGAAGTCAGAGCAGTAGTAATAGTAGTTTGCCGGCAAACATGGAGAACGATTCTACTTACAAATGTCCACTTTCACTCCGAAGACAAAGCAGTAACTGCGTTAGTCGTGTTAGTCCATCGGTAATTTCCACTCTCTGGTTCATTAATCGTTCTGACATTGTTTGTAATTATTAGAATTCTTCTGCAAGCTTAAATAGTGCTGAATTGGGTGCTAATAATTTTGCTACCTTAAGGACGACCTCAATTGTTACTCGTCAAATAAAAGAACATGAAAAAGAAAATCAAATGTATGAACAAATGTCTGGGTATAAACGAATGCGACGTCAGCATCAAAAGGCCATCGTTCAACTTGAAGCGAAATGTAGGCAGGAATTGGAGGAACATAAGCAAAAGCTTGACAAGGAATATGAAAGTTTATTAACTCAGTTTAGTAAAGAATTGGAAAAGTTGCAAATTAAACATCAACAAGAGTTGGAACGGAAGGTATGACTTTTCCAAGAGAATTATTATTGATCGAAATGATGTTTTCAGTCAAAAAATAACCTTTCGTGCGAAAAAAGGTTAAGTAGAGCCATAAATCAACAGCAGGAGGAAGAATTGAAACGTTTTCAGCAACAGCAAAAAACCGAATACAAATTTATTAAAGAGAGACTGAAAAAGGTATTAATCATAGATTTTCATTTCCAATTTATCAATTTTCATTACCAAAATTTATCTTTGTAGGAGTTGAGTAATAATTCTGAATCGCTGAAGAACCATAAAGAAAGTTTACAACGAAATCAAGCCTCTGCTATGCAGCGACTGCAACATGACCAAAGTGGTTATTTACGGCTAGAAATCAGAAAATTTAGAAGGAGAAAACTTGTGCAATATCATCAATTGGAGCGCGATTTACTGCGTGAAGAACTAAACAAACGACAAGCGCAATTAGAACAAGCGCATGCCATGTTATTGAGACATCACGAGATAACGCAAGAATTGGAATATAGACAGCAGCGTGCTGTGCACCAGTTAAGAGAAGATCAAATACGCAAACAGCATCAGACAGAATTAGCGAATCAACAGGAGTATAATTCCAGACGTGAAAATGAGTTACGAAAGAAACATGCTTTAGAGTTAAAACAACAACCAAAAAGTTTGAAACAAAAAGAACTTCAAATTAGAAGACAGTTTAGAGAAACTTGTAAAATACAAACTCGACAGTATAAAGCATGGAAGGCTCAAATACTTGCTTCCACGCCAAAAGAAGAGCAGAAAAATGTGATCAAAAAATTGAAAGAAGAACAGATGAGAAAGTTAGCTCTTTTGGGAGAACAATACGAACAGAGTATTGCCGAGATGCTTCAAAAGCAATCGGTTAGCTACGCATTTAATGTTGCTCTCCATATGACTAACATTGCTTTCTGAGTAGATACGTTTAGACGAATCTCAAGAGTTAGAAGCGCGACAGCTTAAGGAACAGCTTCAACAAGAGTTGGAGCTGCTGATAGCATTTCAAAGCAAGATCCGAATGCAAGCTGAGGCTCAACGTAATAGAGAAAGGAGAGAATTGGAGGAACGCGTTTCTGTGAGGAGAGCGCTTTTGGAGCAAAAAGTTAGGATTGCCGATCTAAGCATTCTCTAACAAATTTTTTTTTAACAGATGGAAATGGAAAAACAGCAATTTCAAGATGAGCGCAATGAGCGTCAACGTCTTCTGCTCGAGAGACAAGCTCAGGAAGTGCAAACGTTCGACGAAGAAAGCGCGAGACAAGGATTCAATGCATTGGCGATTGCAGAAGCATCCTGCGAATCGATGGACGATAATTCCGTCAGTGGAAGTATGCTTAGTTTGGCGCACAGCAACAGTGCGACTTCTTTTACTCATGAAGTGTTAGCCCATAGCAACATGAAGCTTTAGAATAAGTCTCGAGTAGTGGCCGTACTTCCAATTATCTTCCAATTACGTGCTGCAGTGTCGATACATTGTACCCTGCTGTGCTGTCATACTCGAGCCAACCTTATAGTGAGTGTTCGACCGCAGTTTTATTACGTTTAGTTCACATTAATGGATGTAATTATCTTATTGTTTGGTAGCAATTGTAAAATTAAAATGCATACATTTCCACTTTCATTTAAGCGTTGAATCTTCAACTACCTTAATTGATATCGATACGTTTGGTCCCGTTTTCCATTGAGCTTCATTTTCATCAATAATTGATGCTTCTACATTTATCATGTAGACTCCAGTTGGTAACAAAGGCAATAAGAATTGTTCTTGGAAATAATCGTTATGTGGTACCACCAGAGACATCAATTGGACATTGCCATCGTTTATAGGCTTCGTTAACTGGTCACTATTTCCAGATTTAGTCACTAGGCAAGTAGTGACAGTGAGAATCACTTTCGCTACTTTGCGTATCACTTTGCATCCTTGACCGCCATTAACCACTACGCCTTCCACTTTCAATGCAAAATTGGTATTACAACTAGTGATGATAAACTCCTGTGACTTTGGTTGGGGAGAAATAGCCAATTTAATGCAAGTTGCTTGCACTGATTGGAAGAATAAACGAGGAGTGCAGAGCGGAATTGAAAGCAGTTCTCTACTCATTGAAAGCAGAGTTGTTATTTGATTCGCACCGATGACAGAATCACCTGAGAGTGTGCTTAATTCTTCTCGAACTATTCTCGAAATTCGATGGCATACATTTATCAATTTCTTGTGCTCAGGCGGTGTAAGCAATGAGAGATCTAATCTATTGCTTTCCAGATGCGTGTCTTTGTTTACAAACAAACCACTTAATCGATTGGATTGAAAAACAGACTCAATAGCTTCTGCAAATATAGTACAGCTATGCTGTAAAAGTTGAAGATGTGCTAAAGTATCGTTGTCCGCGTTGAAAGAAGTCTGGTAAAAGTCGCTGTAACCATCAGCCAAACTTCTGAATTCTTTCGCACATTTTCTCATTTGTGTGACAATTACACCGCATTTCATTAGATCATCTCTGCTGCTCAACGCGGCCGAAGATGCAATTGCCGGCGCAGGTGAAGTTCTTACCAATTTACAAGCCTGTCTTAAAAGAATGTGGGTGTGCAAAAGCTTGAAACGAAGTTTGGAATATTCGTAAGTAAATATTAACGGATTAGATGGTGTAACTCCTGCTTTCAGAGCCGATAAACTTTCTACATATAAAGATGTAGCGTCTATTATTCTCTGTTCAAGCTCTTTGTCGCTTAAACCAATTTTTAAATAACTTTCAGCTTTGCATGCTTTCGAAACGCTGAGAATCCAGAAGTGAATATTTTCCGATGATGCTGTCGAAAGCAATTTTTCGCAAAGTAAATGTGCAACATGATGATGTCCGTAACGCATTGCTTGTCTAATAAGACGATAACAAAACCAATGACTTTTTCCATTTAAATAGTTCAGGAAATCTTGTGAGCATTCTATTTCTAGCCGATTACAAGTTTGAAAGTAAAGTGTAAAAAGTTTTGTTAGACTATCTTCACTGCATTCGTCTTCACAACATTTTTTCACTTTCGCATTAAGTTCATTGACGAATTGAACATCTCCACTATCGTTCTGTATGGCACAGAGTGTTTCACAAACGAATCCCATCCATTGAGAGGAAATTTCACTGAGAAGCACCTTTTTCAAACACTTTTTCAATGGCTCGACAACTTCATTTTCGTCGCGATTACATAATGTGACAATACATTTGCAAATCACTTTGTATTCGCTCGTGTTTTTAGCCAGCATTGATTCGGTGATTTGCATCGATGAATTAATAAACTTTTCGACAGTTTTCACCGTTTCCTTTAAGATTTTTGTGGAATGCAACGAAAGTTCGGTCAAAATGCAGAGACAAACTGACAGTAAGAGTATATTTCGATAATCGTTGCAAATTACATTAATACAAAAAGAAACAATTTTAGTCTCGAACTCATTTAGATAATCGATTTCACCCGCAAGTAAGCACGGACATTTTACTAATTCCATAAGAATTGACATGATACCAGAAAGTAAACTATCATCTTTCGGACATCGATCGACACATTCAAGCAGCGATTTCACATTGTCTTTCGTCCAAACATGAGTGTTTTTCGCGAGTAGACGCAATTCTCTGAGCGCACTGATCTTAACTTTTTTGCGTCTGTCTTCGTTGAAATGAGACAAAAGAAGTTGAATTTGTTGAGGTATTTGAATGAGAGATGAGAACGAAATATAAGTTAGAGTGTTGAGAATAGCGCAAACAAATTTCTCTGAGAAGCTTGTCGACAAATACTGAATCAGTCGTTGTCTCACTTCGATCGCGGTCGACGTGTTATAATGCGAGTGATGGAGAACTTGCAAAAGATTGATTTTGGTGTCAGTTGGCGTCGATTGCTGACTTAACATTGTCATCACTTTCGGATAGATGTTTATCGCGAAATCGACCGATCGCTTCGCAAACGCAGCGGATGCTTCGATGGCAGCGATCACTTCGACCTCGTCTTGCGATTCGAGCGCATTTCGAATCGAATGATGAATGTTCTTTCGCTCGGCGACAATCACTGAAATGCTTCCGAGAGTGCGAAGAGTGATTGCGCGCGCGATCGGATCATTCGAATAGGTGACTGAGAAGATGCGTCGCACGAACTCGTCCACATTGAGGATTTTGTCGAGATGCTTGTCGCTCTCTTGAATCACCTTCAAAATGAGGAGACGCGAGAAGTTGGAACCGTTGCGGAAAACTTCGGCGAGTTTGAGGCATGCGGAATTGATGAGAATCGGGAACGGGTAGCGAGTGAAGAGCCATGGAAAGCGGACGATCGCCTCGCACTCCTCGCCCATCCGATTGCTGCGAAGACCCTTGTCGAGTTCGGAGAGCAGACTGTTCGCATCAATGCTCAACTCGTGGTCGCTCGTAGTCGCCATTGCGTCGTCTGGCGTTCGCACTGAGCTTGACTCGAGTGTGGCGCGTCAGCGACCGGCGCTGCGACCGGCGCTCGCCATGTTCTCAGCACAGTCGCAGACGCGGAGAGCGCTGCGCACGCGTGTGGCGAACGGCGAGCGTTTATAGCGAGCGAAGGCGACTTAAGTTTAAAACTGGCCTCGCAATGAGCACAGATTAATCGCGTGAAATGGCGGAATTCGGACAATATAATGACAATTACGGACGGTGCGTTGCATTTCACCCACTTTCCGGCGTCTGTTCGAAGAGTGCTCGATTCGGACGCTCGCACGCGGGGGGGCAAGCGATCGCTGCGCGACCGCTGTCTCGCGATTGCGAACGGTGCCGCGCACAGCTCGCGATCGCGGCACACGCTTTGCCGCAAACGCGCGCTTCGAGCATTGCGATAATTGATGCTTTCTCGCAAAAACAGAGAGCGCACGGCTCCCGGAGTGAGGAATTTTTACGATCGCCATCAGCACAACTCGTTGAACCCTTCGTACGGACAGAAAGCGCAGGAACCGACGTACGAACCGCCGTATTCGATATTCGTGGGCAACTTGCCGTCGACCGCAGTTCAGGGAGACATTGACTACATTTTTAAGAACCTCAAAGTTTGTCTCCTTTCTCGTTGCCATCTCTAACAGAGCATTCCGTAGATTCGCAGTTCGCGACTTGTACGGGACAAAGAGACTGACAAATTCAAAGGTTTACCCGTTTGCGGCCGCTTCTTCACTCAACTCTTCACTTTGCAGGTTATTGTTTTGTTGAGTTTCACGACGTCGAGTCTTTGAAACAAGCTCTAGAATTCGATGGCGCGGTAAGTGTCATTTGAAAATGCTTCTACTTCTAATCTTTCAATTGCAGGACTTTGGCGGCAATTTACTGCGAGTGCACGTTGTCGATCACAAACGCAACGAGAAGAAAGGCTTCGCGACCGGACGCGGCGGCAATGGCCGTGGAGGTAAGCGTGTCTCTTCGACTATGCGTCTATTAGCTGTTCACAGGCTTCGATCGCGGCCGACAGCAAAATCAACCGATGAGGGGAGGCCGTGGCAATCGTGGAGGAGGCTTTTTCAACGACCGCGGCGGCGACCGCCGACAGATGCAAGATCGAGACCGATATAGTGGAGATCAGAGGGGTTTCCGAACTGGTTTCGGAGATCGAGATAGAGACAGGGGTCGAACTAATTTTGGTAACAGGTATGGTGGGTATCAAAGAGGTCGGGAAAGGCGAAACACGCCGCCTTCCGAAGAGTTTAAGGAACCAAGTATCGATAGTTCCGAACGCCCAAAGTTAAAACTACTGCCAAGAAGCGTCGAAGCACCTGTGAACGATGTCGCGGAAACCAAAGACAGGGCGGCAATTTTCGGAGAGGCAAAACCTAGGGATGAACGTATTTACGAAGAAAGGCGAAGGAAAGAATCTGAAAAATCCGGTTAGTTCACTTGAGCTTCGTCGCTCTCTTTACTCATCGCCGCTAATTTCAGAATCCGCGTAGTCCGGTTACCGCTCCTTACGAAATTCTTGATTTGTCAGCAGATAGTATGTCTCATGTACCTGTACGGAGGTATCCACTTCATGGCTTACATAATCACATACATCCAGCTCCTAATATTGACAAAAATTTTTAAAAGCTGCATGAGTTTATTATATTAAAAAATTACTTGTAATGCAGCTTTATGTGGCCGCAAAATTTTGTACATCTTTTGTTCGATGAAGTATCCGTAAATGATATAAAAGAATTGATTCTTTCTTCTTAAAACAAACATTTAACTACAATAATTTTCTTAAGTTTACGCGGGAAATTTTATACAAATTGTGAGTTAATCTTAATAATAATGATAAAATTCTAGTGCAATTCAGGTTTCTTCCGAAAATAACCTGAATTTTTTCAGAATACAATCAATATAGACTTGTGGTTTGCTATGAACCTTTTCTTTGTTAATTGAGAAAATTTGCGAATATTATCATGACCCTGAAAATCGGAATTCTAAACACTTCTCACTAAATTTGTTTTGAATATTTTTTCAGCATAAATCAATTGATTTGAATATTTTTTAATGCTTTAGTTAATTGTGTTCTGCTTTTCCATTGATGGTTTTGTATTCGTTCTTTCCCTGCTCTTTCACTTTAGTCATTTTCATTATTTAAATTCTTACTTTGATCACTCATTACTGTCAGTCACATTCATATTTTCATCAAATAAAGACAAATTTTATCTTTCAGAGTTGTGAGTGTTGGGCGTTGGCCCACGCGCCTAGCGCGAAAACTTTAACTGTGTGGCAAATGCTTTAAGTTTCAAATTTGTGTTATGTTGTATTTATGCAAGCTTCCACTGCGCTAACAACTCCAGACCGCGACAATATTGGTTATATGTAGGGAGCGGATTTTGTGTGGTTTTAAACGCACAGAATGTGTGTGTGGTGTGTGGTAAAAAATTGGACAAATGTGTGGTTATTTTTTGTTTAAAATTTTTTAAAAAGTCGTTAAAATTAACTAAAAAATATTTTTCTAAATTTTCTTCTTTGAATCTTTATCGATTATAACGGAGAATTGCCTTATACTTTGAAAAAGTCCCTCTAAATCATCTTATACTAAAGGACCAAAACGCATTTTCATCTTAAAATCAAAATAAGATCATCTTTGCTCCAAAAATAATATGATATCAGAATTTTTCTAGATAGAATTTTT
>NCKU01000951.1:0-19013 GCA_003675995.1 Dinothrombium tinctorium | reverse complement strand
TTAACATTAATAATTAAAGAAACAAAAATATTACCTTGCACATAATGAATTTTTACGTATAAATCAAACTGGGTGAAAATCGGCCGAGATTTAGTCCCGCAATGCAAAAAATAAAATTTTTCGCCATAGACTTAATGTTAAAAGTTTGCACACAAACAACTTGCTCCACGCGAAAAATTCGTATCTATGATGGGCTAATTCTTAATATACATATGGAGTTCTATCTGCCTGCCTAGTTTGATTGAAATCGGGTTTGAGTATAAAAAGYATTTTCCTTGTTAGACCAATTTTTGACATAAAAATGCTGCATCGAGGGTCTCTTTATGATTTTGTGTGGTATTTGATATAAATGTGTGGTTTTCAGAAAAAACAACGATTTTGTGTGGTTTGTGTGGTCTCAATTCTGGCTTATTTTTGCGTTAATTTATTTGTTATTACAAAATTATTAAGTTTCATTATTAATTTTTCATTTGTGTGGTTTGTGTGTACCACACAAAATCCGCTCCCTAGTTATATGATAGTATGTTGCATTCAATTCTCAGCTTTGCAAGCATATCAAAATTTAGCAAGTTTTTAACGTCTCTTTGCAAGACACTTCCGCAAAAATTGCTTTAAATGAAAGTCTCATAACTTGACATCCTTCTTTGTTTTCGAAAGTCGTAAATAGAATCAAGTAGTTATAACCGAAATAATTTTGGAGTTTAAACAAAGATTTTCTGCGTGAAAAAAAGAAATTGAAAAAAATTACCCAAGTTTTCAAGAGAAAACGATCAGAATTCTAAATATTCGTTAAAGCAATAATCTCATTTTTAGCTAGTAATAGCTCAAAGAAAATCAGAACGGTTTCATCTAGATTTTCACAACTTTTTATTTACTACTCCCGGCACAAAAATGTATGCAACTTCGTAAATGATGCTTCAATGTTGCGTATACTTTTTTATGTCGGGAGTAGTACACTTAAATGTCGATGTGAAGGATAAAAATAGAGGCAAAAATGCACATGAAGCAACTTATTTTCGTGAGAAAAGCATAATTAAGACTCAATTGGCCCGCTTGTTTTAAATGAAATTACATTTTATTCGCGAGACAATTTCAACATCTAAATCCATATCATTTTCCTAGTAATTCTGTGAAAATCTGTTGAGACATTGAGCGCAAAAATTTTTGATTTCGCTTAATTATAAAGTTTGCACGCAAGTAACTTGCTTCACTTGTATTTTTGTCCATAAAAACTTGTTCACATCTAGATTTCTCTATTTATATAAAATTTTATGAAAATCTAGGTGAATCTAAGAAAATCGTTCGAATACTTTGCCTTTCAGTTATATATATTGATAGTAAATAAAAAACAAGCATAATAATCAATCATTTGACATTTTTACAAATAAACATTCACATACAGCTTGGTTGTGCCTTTGCATTAAATTTAAATGCGTATGTGCATAATTTAACGTCTAACAAATTGATGTTGAGATTTTTTTTTGCTGCAAACTTTACATTTTTACTGTCTTGTAATTTTGAAAAAGAAAACTTTATTATATTATTATATTAAATCATTCACCAATGTTATATTTGATACTTAAACTTATGGTTAAATACTTTCATTTTGCCAAAATTGAACATTGAAGATTAATTTTTCAATCTTGACTGAATACATCTGATAAAAATTAATTTTCACGATAATATGAAATCATTGAACAGTGAAGTTGTCGAAAATTTTGTTATCGATATTAGTTATTTCTTAATCATCGTACCACACAAAAAGAATGATAATAAGTTGTGAAGATATGTTAGAGTCACTCAGAGTAAACCATAAATTAAGTTTATTTTGTTTAAGTTACTCATACTACTTTGAAGAAAAAAGTATCTCGTTTTCTATGCGTTGCTTCGCGCAAAGATAAGCTTTTTCTGCGCAGAGTAGTACATCCTTTTTGGAAGTAGAAGCATTTGTCGTGAAATTCTTGAAGCATGTTTCAAAAAAGTTTTAAAAATAACTAAAAAGTAATTTTTATTAAAAATAACGTTTATATTTACAATGATGTAATTATTTTATATTTTTTACGTAATTGCTTATTTATAAATATACGTAGAACTTTTCAGTCTTAAATTTAACATTTCCATGAGCATTTCGGTTTTAAACACAAAATTTTGTTCTTCCCACTTTCCGGATCGGCCGTATTATATTTGCCTATTCTCTCTGCTACATTAATGATCTTTATCTACAACAGTCTCTCTGCTTTTAATTTCTCGTCTTAAGGAGATATATTCAAACCCTGTGTTTGAATTCGATACAAAGCGGTAAACTTTTTGACAACTCTCAAATTAAGCACAACCTCCCGCCGGTAATAGTTTTAAAAAAGGTAAATTAGTTGAATTTGACTCTATTTTAAATTTAAGTTTTTTTTTCAGTTGTTCTAAAATGTTATCAAAACACTTATCTCACTACATATATAAACATGGTGTTAAAAACAAAAGTTTGAGATGGTTATTACCGAAAAATCTTAAGTATACTCATGGAAATTTTGAAATATTGTATCGAAAATCAAATAAATTGCACATAAGTCATATGTACAGTTAGTGCAGAATATTTTGCTATCTTATCTATACAAAACTAGTTTATTTAATGAAAATCACAAAGCATTCTGTCATTAACTGTACTACCATAAACTTTATCATTTACGTCAAAATTAAATGAAAATTATGGAATTTCATCGTAGTAATGTAATTAATGTCTTTATCTATCTATCTCGTAGTCTTCATTGCTCTATTTTTTTTTCATTCACATTGGTTTTACAACAAAAATAAAAAGATTAAGATCAATGAATATCAGAGATCAAATAAAAAGGCTAAAATGAAACCATAAGTGCGCTTTTTACATAAACTGCGTGAATTTGTTAAATTTGTGCTCGGAGGCGACTACAAAAAGATTATAATTGCTCTAACTCGAGCATTTTTTTCTCTGGACATTTCTATGTTAATGTAGAGTTTGAAGCTTTTTCAGCCCACTCAGGAAATGTTAAGAGATCAAATACGAGCAAACCCCAGGTGTTGATCATTATTAGCGATATAGTAATACATATAAAGTTCATTATGAGTCCTGGCTTTATCTAAAATTTTTAAAAAGCGATGAACATCTTTTCAGTCTATTTTGCTGCTTACCATTTCCATCGGTTTCATTTGAAGATGTTCAAATACGATTGCATTTGGAGGTGTAGCAACAGGAAGCATGAAGGCGAATGATACTGCTATCGTAATTGGGACCATGAAGAAAAGAGGATTTACCCTTAAATTCAATGCCTGAAAATTAAGTTTTGTAAATTTTTACTAAATTCTCTTTAGACTAAACTCACTGTTAGGTTAACAATCGGCAACAAAACAGAAGCAGTGGCCACATTGCTTGTTAGTTCTGTTAAAAATGCAGCAATCACTGTCAATATTATCATTGTAAATCTTGGTGAAACCAAATTTAGTTTTGACAGCTGAATTCCAAGCCAATCGGAAAGACCTGATGCCTGAACAACAAATTAGTTACTCCGTCTTAAAGAAAACAAACACAACCTGTGTTCCTCTTGCAAGTGAAAATCCTCCACCAAGAAGTAAGAGAACTCCCCATGGCATGCGTCTATTTGCCGTTGGCCAGTCTAATACTCGCTTGATTTTATCTTTTGACTTACTATTGAATTGGTTTAAGTTTGCTGGAAAAACAAACATTATGATTGCTATCAAAATGGCTGGCGTGGCATCCGATATCTATGCATCAGTTGATTACAAAAATGATTCAAAGTTTATCGAAAAATACCTTCACTTTGTCTTGCCATTGAACCAAAGCGGTCCACCCTTTGATGAAACCTGGGTCCCGAAAAAACCATAGTAGTATCAGAACCAGGAAAAATACACTAACAACTTTTTCATGAAATCTAGATAAAAAATTTATTCATTGAACTCGTTATGCTATAATTTTTCAAATTTGCGAACAAACAAAGTAATTAACCCTGCAAATTTGCAATTTTATTCAAACAAATCGTTTTAAAATCGAAGAAGCTTGCTTAGTTATACAGTTTCGGAAAGAATGTTTGCCTAGGATCGATCGTTTAATATCTTATCACTCTGAAACGCATCGATTTTGACCAGGGTTCGCGACAAAATTAAAAGCATTTAAAAGAAAATTAAGCACAGTTATCAATTTTGTTCAAACAAACAGCCTTCATAATATTCGAATGAAAGTGAATAGTAAAATGTGTGTTTGAGTGAATGAAGAATAGTTTTTCAATTTTTCCTTGTGACGATTTCATTAAAAGTTAATTAAGTTACTTTTGTGTTAGTTAGAACAAGAAGAAGTTTGAGAGAATTTTTAAATAAATAATTTTTAAAAATGTCTGAAGCAAATTAAACACTTCAACATTATTCTAACTTTGATTCTTTGGAAATGTGGTGAGCAACCTTAATTCAACACATTCATTATTGCCTCAGAAAATGTATTGCCGCTTTGTATGTTGTTGCTCGCTGTACGAAAAAGTTGATCAACAAATTGAACGGTTTTTCGTGCTTTCTTATTATCACATTTAAAAGCAGTTAAAGCAAACAGTTAAATGAAACAAAATTGATAACAGTTTCGACGCAAAGAGAAATGCTCATTTTATTTATAAAAAATTCACAAATTCCTTTTTTTCAAAACTCACTTTACAAATGTGAGATTAATGTGTGCAAATAAGTGATTTAAGTGTGACTTGTTTTGTTTTGTAAAAATATTTCACGAGTTATCGTTTGTTTGTTAAACGACAATTTTGAGCAATCATTAACCCTTTCCATTCAATCTCATCGTTTTTCCGATGTCATCAATGGTAAGTTAAGAATTTATTTGCATTTTAAACATTCATCGCCTTTAATGTTGTTTATTTATAAAATAAACTTTTATTTTAAATTAAGAAACGCACACCTCGCTTCAGCCTTTCCATCAATTATCGCTGCGAAAAACATTTTTTCCGAAACTAAATGTAATTAAAGAATTCATAATTTATATGATTTATGTAAGAATTAAAGCCTCTATCGAATAAATTCGAACCAAACAGCTTAAAATGCAATAAAAGCGTATAAAATACGTGAATGAATCAAATTTTGAAGCATATTAACTATTGGCGAAAATAAAAAATAAACACTGAAATGCGTTTCCTACTGCTATTCCTACCAATTGTCGATACTCCAAAAATTAAACATAAACAAATCTTACGTGATTTCTCCCAATTCTTTATACTTTTGCTCTAAAACTTGCTTCAAATCATTTTGTTTTGATTCTTGATCGAACCTGCAAAAAAGAATTGTTCACATGTGAATGGATTGTTGTAATGTGGCGGAAAGTTAATTGCCTAGGTTGTTAAGTGAAATTTGAAGAGAATTTGCATAAAATTTCGTAAAATCTATTTTTAGTCTTATCAAATTATTATATTAAATGCATATCTTCTGACAAAATATTTTTTTATGTATGCTTTCCATATAAAATCTGAATATTTAATATCAAACATTTTGTCAGTAGCTGTTATTTTCGATATTGAGTTTTCATTCACATACAGTGCCCGTCAAAAAAAACGCTCCAATCCCATAGTCGGATCGCAGCACAATCGAATGTAATTATTTCAGTTAAACATGTTCAATGCATTATGCAATTCAGATGACCAGAATGTTCTGCTTTCTTTCAATGATAAAATTTTTGACAACTTTCTTGACAATAACCATAGATTATAATCGAAAAGTTTGTTAAAAATAAATGCAATGGCCAATAGAAATTTTATAAGGAAATCAAAATTTTCAAATGAATAACAAACAATCAACTACTAGTCAACAAGTTTTCTTTAGATTTGAATTTAAAAAACTCACTGAAAATAATTTGTTGATGAAAATTCAGATTTTTTTCTTCGATTTTTGAAATCTATACATCTAAAGATACAATTTAAATTGCAAATGTGTGCGAATATTTACATTGATTTTTTGTTTTGTAAAAATAGCAAGTGACAGGCGCGCTTTTGAAGGGCACCGTAATAAAAACATTCCATCATAATGATTTGCATCGCAAATAAATAAAAATATGCTTAATTTTCCCTTAATTGCAATATTATTAAACAGCTAATATTTTTGTCCTATAGCAATTTACTCACAAAGGTATCAAATTCTGTCAAATGGCTATGGTAAAATAATTGCTTAGAAATTTTGCATTATTGACATTTTATTTATTACCGAGCAATTAAGATAAATTTGAAGGAAAACTTGAGCAGCTTGAGTTGAGTTTACAAACAAAAGCCGTCGATTTGAAAATTTCAAAACCATAAATTAATAAACGCAAGGCACTGAAAAGTTACCTGTTTCGAATGTAACAGAGGTAAAGAAAAAGCCACGAAACCATTACACAAATCAGGGCTCCTGGAAATGCATAGAAAAACCATTTTGCAAATGTTATCTCAGTCGAACCCTTGTACTGGCTGTGAAAATTCTTATGAGCACGAAAACTTGAGTGGAGCCATAAATACCTATCCATTATATTTTGAAGCACTAGGTTGGTTCCGGTGCCTGTGATAGTTGCTGTTCCTCCAATGTTTGCTGAGTAGGCAACACTCAATAATAAAGCTTTACGCAGATCCTTATATTTGTCTTTTGTCCCCTTGCTTAAATCACTAGACGTAGAAGGCACCGATCGAGGAGCGTCTTGAACAGAGATCCCGAGCTCAATTATCTCCGCACCTTTTTTCACTGTTTAAAAGCATCGATAATTTAAACTTAAAACTAATTTCGAACCTTCGGGGCTTTGTTCGCTTTTTCTACTTTTATTTAATTCTTCAACCATTGCATCTACAACTGGCAGCATCATGGCAGTTGTTGCCGTATTTGAAATCCACATCGATAAAAACATGGTGGTAGCCATTAGACCAAATAATATGCTAAGCAAAAAGTATATTCAGTTTCAAACAAGAGCTAAAAAGTAGTGGAAACCTATTGACACTTGAACCGACGATCAAAAGTACTTTCAGGGCTATCCTTCTGTGAAGATTTGAATTTTCAATGGCAATCGCGATGAAAAGTCCTCCCAAAAACAGAGAGTTCGCTGACTTAAAAATTAATTTTGAAAATCATTTTCGTTTGGACTCCACTTGCCTTCATGTAAGGAGCAGAAGCTTGATCTGTGCTCAAAATTCCAAGGAGAGGAAAAAGCGCAATAGGCATCAAAGCTGTTGCTGCCACGTGAATTGGTTCCAGCACCCAATATGAAGCCATCAAACAAAGTACATAAGCACATCTTGTTTCCTGTGAAAACGTTTGTTTACTGAAAATGACTATCAAGTGATTATTTTGTATTATAAAACTGCTCCATAATTAGATCACATTGATTAAACCATGGAACCTTTGAAATTCATTATAAGAATTATGTTTATTTATTTATGCGAATGATAATCTCGTGATTAATCGCATGCGATGATGACAAGTCGATGAGTTAAGGAAAAATTTCGAAAAAAGGAAATCGCTTAAATTCAAATTTCAAATCTTTATGCTTCAAAAATTTGTTGAAATAAAATTTTAGTAATGATTAAAGACCTATTCACATCTTTAACCATTTTTAAAACTTAAAATCAAGTCAGTGATAATACTCACTACTAACTACTACTAATCTACTACTACTTTTCGGAAAGCGGCTCAAATTCAAAAATATTTGATTTCATTAAAAATATAACAATGATTTATCAAATTAATTTATTTATTTATGCTTATATCACTGATTAATACTTAAATTCTCATGCATAGAAAATGAATGAGCAGTGCATTTCGGAAATTACCGTATATCCTCAGATTATATGCCATGGCACTATAGTGTGAGGTTCTGCCACCCGTCGCTATACCTCGCGGTTTAGTGCCATGGTAACCTTTATTTTCTATGGGACCGTTGCCAGTGGCAGAAAGTGCTTTTTTCATTTTTAAGCAAATTGTTCTTCACTCGAGGTATAGTGCCATGGCATATAATCTGAGGATATACGGTATGTCTTGACTCAATCTTACTATTTCTTCCAATTTAAAGCACTTCGTCTTGCATTTGCAATCGTAAATTTACTATATTTGCTTTGTTTTTTATTTCAATAATGAAAAATTGTGAAGTTATTGAGAATTTGAATTAAAAATGATCACAAAAATAGAGAAAAAAATGAACAATGGTAATTAGTTTAAAATAAAGCAAATATTGAACTTTAATATTGAATTGAAGATTAAATATTTTGATATTTCTTGATAATTTTCTTTCTTTTTTTCACAAAAGTAAGCACCGTTGAAAAAAGAATTAAAAACTCTGCTTTTTAAATTAACTAGAAAATTATTTGAAGCAATCTGCATAAAATCTGAAAGAGTTATGTAAGTCAAAAAAAGCTGACTAAGCAAATTTTACAAAGCAATTATTTCCAAAAAAATAAAAAAGCAACATGACTTGCTGAATTCTTTTGATTTTAAGCACAATCTTCTTCGAAAACTAAATTGCAAAAAAATTACGCTGTGTGTAAAAAAAACGAGTTACGAATGAAAAGCGGTGGTTTAGAAATAATCATTTGCCATTTCTTCAAATTTTTACAAAACGAGCCGCTGAATGTATCAACAAAACGCACGTGTAGAGTTCATACAGCAGACGGCAAAAAATTTCTCATCCTGTCAATGGTGATTCGATAATTTAAGGGGACGCACTGCATCTAAAACAAGTTTGGTTCCCTTAACCTGAGAAATTATTTCGCAGTCTGATGCATTTCTGATAATGACAGTTGTGCATATCCTGCAAGTGATAAAAACCTCTACAGCTTCATGCATATTAACTTGCTCTTTTATCAGCAGAAATACATTGAAAAAACCAATTTTGAATGGCAGAGATTGTAAATTAATATGAATGAAGCTGTATTTTCACAAACAGAATGTTTTCAAATAATTGTGATTACCGTTTGTTTTTAAATTGAAGGCTAACCAAAACTTAGTGACAAGAAAAAGAAGCCGAAAGCGAGAAATCCGAACCCGACCCGCTTCCTGAAAATCCGGAAGGGGTCGAGAAGGTTTGGGAAAGTGCTCGCCCCTTTTTTCCTGTACCCAATTAACCCTTAAAATCGTCTTCCTTACCTGAAGATAAATATGATAAGATTTGGATCATTTTTTAATTTAAAAAAATAATTTAAACTTTAGTCTCTTCATGTGTCTTAATTAATGCACTTCCGCATATTATCGCTTCTTTCAAGAGCAGCTTACTTCCTGCTACTCTCGCATGCAACCATCGCTAATAGCGAGCGAAATTTCTATTACGGACAAAAGAACTAATCTGACTCCATAAAAATTAAACGCTCGATCATTTTTTAGGTCAAACTTGGAGATGATTGACAAATAGTTTCATGAACACG
This sequence comes from Dinothrombium tinctorium, assembly GCA_003675995.1. Lineage (NCBI taxonomy): Eukaryota > Metazoa > Arthropoda > Arachnida > Trombidiformes > Trombidiidae > Dinothrombium > Dinothrombium tinctorium. Next base: position 9,612 of record NCKU01000951.1, on the reverse strand, counting down.
TATTCATTTAAATGAATAAAGCGCAATTTTCCAAGAATTGTAAGGGTAAATCGGTTGAATGGTACATACAAGTTCGAACCGGAATTTGGTAAAATGGGTTGGGATAGGACGTGACAGGACGAAACGAATGCCCCATATTTTCGGAACGAGTTGGAACGTCGAAAAAAATTAACCTGTTTCGGTCTCTGTCGGTTACTATTGGTCGACCATAACGCCCTCACACTTTGGATTGTGATAAAATTTCATTTCAAAACTAATTACCCTAAAATCTCGCATATAACGTGCACTCACGTATAACGCGCATCAAATATTTTTAGAGATGCAAATTTTTTCACTTATAACGCGCATCTGATTTCAATTAAGGGGGACAGTGAAATTTTCTTTAACGGCAACCTCGACTAAGGGCAGCAAAAAACCCAACTTAAGAACTTAAGTTAACTAAAATTAACAATAACCTCTTCTGAATGACTATAACGGGCAGATTTTTTGAGATCCTATGTGGCCGTCGTAGATCAGAGTCATTGTAGTATTCTACCACATAAGTTAAAATCGGTTCTTATTTTGTTACCCTAGTGCTTAACAACAAAGAGAAATTTTTTTAAGTTCTAAATTTTTGGACTAGTGATAAGGTAAGGCTCAAAGCATAGACATGTATTGTATAAAGATGACAAAAGTGTATTTAAGAGTTGGTGGATTCATCAATTATTGATTCTTAAGTTGATTATTTTAAGATGTTCCGCGTATAACGCGCGACTTAATTTTTTCAAATATTCACATTTTCCTCGCATAACGCGCACGTTATATGCGAGATTTTAGGGTAAAAATCAAATAAAATTATTATTAAAATTTTCTTTTTAATCTATGTTAAACAATTGTGTTCAGCTGAAATTAAACAAAATATACAGGTCGCCATTTAAAGATGCTTACCCGCTTCCAAAACGTATTTTTTAAATTTTTGCACTGTACGTGCGATTTTTATTATACCAAGCAGTGAGTCGAAATCGATAGCGCCTCGTCTTTTATCTCTAGCAGATGGTAAATTAATTCGTAATTTATACAAATGATCGGTTGACTTTGGGCAGAAGCATTAAAGTCTGAGCTTTAGATTTCTCCAAAGGGAAAAAGGAATTTTTGCCATCTGCTGCTTACAAAATTTTTTTTATGCTTTCAATTACTCGATTTTTAAAAAATATTTTGTCTTCTGAAAATAGTTTTTTCCATATTATACATTTAAAATCGTTTGACTAAAACTTAAATAAAATATCAAATGAGCGGTTGATTGACTGTTTTATTGAAAAAATTTTGACATATTTTGATGGTTTAGAATTTAATCGGAAAGGCTGAAAATTCGATATCCTTCGTTTTAAGATTCGCAATCTTTTTAATTCACTTACTTAAAGAATTTTGATGTTCAAGTGAAAAAGGTACAAAATTTATTTAGTTTTGGCTTAAATTTGAAATTTAACTACGAGTTTTTATTAAGACTCGCCAAAATTCATGAAATTTTGGTATTAGTTACACTTAGAGCACAAGCATTTTTGTTATACGTTTTTGTCCAATTCAATAAAGTAGCGAAAAATTTCTTTTAAATGTCAGAGAGTAAAATTAAATATACAAATAAAATGCCTGAAGCAATGAAGGCATGTGTGGCTCAGCAGTAACACGTCGAACATTAATGTAATATTAATGTGTTAGTAAAGGTTGTAAGTTCGAGTCTTGTTTGTGCATATTTTTAAGCGAAGGATAAATTTTAAAAATAAAAATTTTTGCACACAGGATTACAATTTTTCACGAGCTATTCAGCGCTTACTTAGTTGCTCTCATTTTAAATTAATAGTTATAATATAGAACGTAATTATTTGTTCAAACGATTCAATTGATTGTATTAATTCAATGATTATCGTTTTTAGTTTTTAAACATTTAAAAATATGAAAACTTACTCTTTGCTGCATTTTTATTCTCAAAAAAATTATTTTTGAAAAATATTCGTCAATTTCGACAAATTTTTGAAATTCACCAACACGAGTCGAGCTTATAATGACATTAATTTTCGAGGTGTTACAGGCTTCTATGCTTGTTTGCTTTTTTGTTTATGTATTTATTATGTGATATTTGTGTTATTATATGTATTTATGTGTTGTTTTGGCTAAAGCAAATATTTTCACGACTTTATTGTATTGTTTAAAAGCGAATCAATGACCAAGGAAGCTTGTGAGCTTTCGAAATATTTCATAAATTTTGAAATGTCTAACTTAAAAACTTTTCTTGTGAGAGTGAGGAAAAAATGAGAAATCAAACTACATTGAAGATAAGGAAAAGTTTATCATTCTGGTCACTACATTCATCGAAAAAAGTTTATTGAATGTTATTGGTGTTAAAATGTGCTTTTAAAACGTTGATCTCCTTTTTGAAAAATTGTTTTTTATAAAAAATAAAAAATTTGTTTAAAGAGGAAAGTGATGATTGTTAAAAAAGAGGCACACATGGTGTAATTCATTATTTCTTATTTCTCTAGGCGTTGTTGTTTGAAATTCTAACTTATTTCTCGTTTGGTAAACGCACAGGTGTTTTTCAAAGGTATAGGTAGTGAGCTTTTTTATCAAGTGCCCCTTAGCTTATAATAAACTCAAACGTAAGTTACGTAAATCGAGAATTACGTAAAATTTCAATTCGAGTGTGATCTATTGATAAATTGAACAAAAGTGCGTTTTAGCGCTGATGAATTTATTTGTTATTCCAAGGCTGCCTCCACGTTATTCACGTTCTTAGAACTAATATTTGAGAATATTTAGGAATTCGGCATTTCATTAACGTTTCGAAATAATAGCTTAAAAAAGACGCAAATTCTTAATTTCGACAAAAGACATAAAATATGAAGGTCATTCTTTCAAATATACAGGCTCACAAATAATTTCTGCTAATTTAAATAGCTGTTGTTTTAAAATGCTAAATTCAACAAGGCAACAAGCATAACATCTTAAACAGCAGTGATTGCGGCTTTATTTGACACTGAAAACACTTTAAAACGCTTATTTTTAAAGAAATCGAAATCAAAAACCAATTTTTTTATTTTGTATGGTAAAAAAGCAAAAAAATTCAGATCTTTACTCAAAATAAAATACTAATACAATAATTAGAATATTAATAAATATTATAAAAATTTTGTTTCAGGCATATTTTTCATTTCACTTAGAAAGCGCTACAACACACTAATTTTATTGAGACAAACATTGTTGATTTTGCCATTGCGAATTTCACAATTTTTAAATTAAGTTTTTCCTTACACATTGGCACTGTTGACGACGATTGTGACAAACGTTTCGTCTGCTTACAGTCAGACTTCTTCAGGTCAAAACATTGTAGTTTTTAAAACTTTACTCAAAACTAACCCTCGGTACAAAGTGTGAACATCAGCTTTAAAAACTGCAATGTTTTGACTATAAGCAGACGAAACGTTGTCACAATCATCGACAACGGTGCCAATGTGTAGAGTAAAGTCTGACTGCCTTAGACTTTCAATTATAATATTCATTTTGATAACTCGTCGAAACCAGCTCTGCCTGCAGCAATTATCATATGGCACAAAACTAGAACCATTCCTCTTTAAGATAGGCGCTTGTTGCCTTTTTGCGTTTTGTAGTTTTGCATAAACAAGGAAGTTAAGACACATATTATTTGTCACTCTGTATTTATTTTAAAGTGAAATTTCATTTTGAGTGCACGCTGCTTCGAAATGGCAAATTCCAATCTAAAGTTCAAAGTAACAAATAAGCAAACACAAGTGAAAGGCGCAATTTGGTTAAATGTGTTCCTAAATAATCCGTTTATTTACAACAGAATTTACTTGCTTTTTAGTCTCATGAACTTAAAAGATAAAGCGTATCAACATTCTAAACTGTACAAAAATTTTTGAATTCACAAATGATTAGAAAAGAAAGCCTCCACAAACCTTCGAGTCGTTAATGGCCATTGGCAACAGCACCAACGGAATTATAAACGCGAAAATGGTTTTCCAGCTTCGAGCTGCGATTTGCCGTAATGAAGAACTTTGGCGCAAACTTTTCATCGCGAGCGAATGTGACTTTCAAATTAATTTAAGCGAAAGTTAATCACAAATAACAAAAAAGAAATCAAAATTGGATGCAAAAGGAAAAACAAGTGAGTTGCATTTAACTTTTTTAAGGACGCAAAGCTTGATAAGACAGCGAATAAGAAGTGGCTGATAAGTGGGTTTAACTTTAGATGAAATTTAAGAAACACTCAAAAATCGTTAGAAAAATGAACAATTCGATGACGGTCGAAATTCAGGGGCAAAAAAAATAAGTAGAAACACGATAGACGGTTTTGTGTCACTTTACGCTCAATTTAAAAAATGCTTTTCATATTTTCTCTTTTGTCAATCGAAATATGGATAAAAGTTATTGAGCGAAGTTTAATAAGCATTTTCCTGTGCTGTTGAAAAGAAAAACACACACAGCGAAAATTGCAGCGCACTCTTCTTTAGTGCTTTACTATTCAATATCCGTTACATTCAAATAAATTAAACGTTCACTTTTTTTCTCGCTAAAATACAGTTTTTTATCATAAATACCTAATTAAAAATACATTCGTACTTCATACCTATTTCAATAGAAAATTATAAATTAATTCTGTAAACAGGAGATGACTTTGTATTGATTTTATTTATGAATCTTTGTTTGCAACAATCATCAAAAATTAAACAAAAGCCGTGTAACAAAAAGCGAAAAACTCATTCTACTCTTCTCATAATCATCAATTTAATTTAAAAGATCATTTTAATTATAGTTAGCAAGCACGGTGGTGCAAAAAGCATCAATCACAAACTGAAAACAAAAATGTCAAAAACACATGGAGTTTGCCATAAACAAAATTTTGTAGAAAATTTTTTTGTTTCTCATTTTTCTATGAAATATAAATTCTACTCGGCAAACATAGTGTTCTGATTTATTTCCACTCTAAACTGGGATTCTTTGTCGAGAAAACAAAAATTAAATTTATTCAATTATTCAAAAATTGTTTTTTATCATTTTTGTCAATAAAAGAGTTTAAATATTTTAAGCAAACAAAGATGCATATGCTATTTGCAAAGAAGAATTTATATTAAGTAGTTCAATTAATGTTGCTTTTTAACAAACAATCAATGCTCGTGCGAGAATCCGGGCCTTGAAAAATCGTAATTCTTATCGACTACGCTTTGACATAGATTCTTGCATGTAAAAAAAGCGAAATGCGTAACCTTCAAAACGCATTGAAGAAGAGCTATGAATACAATTAACGGGAAATAAGAGCAAAAGATAGGTTGTACCTGATATAAAAAATTTACATGCTTTCGAGAGCTTCTTTATACATTACGCTCTTATTTACGCTAGATGCTCAATTTTTTTCCTGCAAAGTGTTAGCCAATTTTGCATGCAATTCTAATTTCATCACAAAAAAATGAAAAATTTTGAAATCATTGTGATTTAAAGTAGAATTTTTAGCAGAAAATATATTTGAGTTAATAAATTTAATGTTTTTTAAGGGTGAATATTAAAAATAATTTGCAGGCAGAGAGTAAATTAATTATTTTTTAATTTAATACTTAATTAAATTTTAAAAATTTAATTTTAGTTTTAATTAAGAACGTTTATTTAAATATATCAATTCATAACATTTAATATCAAATAATTAGTAAATTAATTTCAACAGCTTTATTTGCTTATATGCGCTCAAGCATAAGATTTATTCTCAAGATTTTCCTTGAAAATTAGATTATTTTCAAAGTCTTTTATTTGTGCAATTAATTTGAATTTCACGCAAAATTGTAAATTTTGGTTAATATTTTGCAGTCAAAAATGAAGCGTATCGCGTAAATAAAGGCCAAAGCATAATGCCATAGCAGGATTCGAAAATACACACATTAGCTTAGTATATTGTGTACCACTGAGTTATTGCCCTTGTCTCGCATGAATTATAATTAAATTTTCATTTACTTTAAAAACTTTCAACTTATTTATGCCATTGACTGTGTGTGATCGTAAAAATGAAATTTTCACATTTGTAATTTACACTCATGTCTAATAAAATCTTTTCACTTTAAACTCGCTTTTAAAGCAATAGATTGAAAGGTTTTATTAGACATGAGTGTACTTTATATTATTTACCTGCAAAGTTTCGTCAGATTCTGAGGCGAACACTTTGCTTGTGAGTTCATAACTTTTCATTTTGTTTGAATTTTTCAAGCATTTCTAATAAATATTTGGCTACATGTAAAGCAGCTTTTGTTTTTTAACTTAAAATGCCTTTCTTACTGCTAAAAATGCAATAAAAATTCAAAACAAGAGGGCTGAGAAAAATAATATTATCCGAAAACTCTTACTTCAACATAGTTAAAAAAAATTAAAAATGATGAACATGTTTATAATTTGAGCAGAAATTGGCCATTAGACTTAAAAGAGAAGTAATCGTGCTGGTAAGATCAGTTTCCGAGGCATTAAAAATTGAAATTTATTAAGAGTTTAAAGCAATATTTAAGTTAAGTAATAATTTTCATAGTTAATTGCTTGAAAATACTGCCCATTGTACTTGAAACTAATTTTCACTTAAAAATTCTCATTTTCTAATTTGCTAAAAAATTAGTTTTGATTGAAAAAAATAATTAAGTTTGTGAAACACTTGTACTACTCTGAATACAAAAAAGAAAAAAAGTGAGAAGCCAACTTTGTTTTTTCACTTTTTAAATGCTGTAAATTTGTAAGTTTTATGAGTCTAAAGTAGAGCATTTAAAAGAAAATAAGTTCAAATATATGAGTTAAGTGTGCTTAATGAAGTGAAGCAGCTTTAAATGGTGCATTTGAACTTTTTTCTTTTCAGCACTGTAGTATTTCCATAGTAAAGGTGTAAATTTTGTGCTATTCAGCGTTTTAATTATTTACTTCATCTCAAAACTCAATTTTGTAAATTCTAATTTGAAAAGGCGAAAAAAAAGCAAGAAATCGAAAAGTAATTAGCGTGGTTGCTCCTCCAAAATATTTAATAATGAATTGCCGCTAATTAAAAAGAAGCAATCATCTTGCCGTTTTTAAAGAATAAATTGCATTTGAAACAAATGTCTTCCGGTTTGCAGCAGGAAATTCCATAGCTATCATTTGCCTTCTCACGCTTTAAAGCGTAGAATACAGGATTTACATCGCCTTTCACAGGTCACCTTTTGCGCGTTTCTCAAACGCGCAGTCAGCAGATAACTATTATTTTCTGCTTACATTCACCCCTTTTTTGCTTATTTCATTTCTCAAGTTTATTTTAGTCTACCATTGTTTTCTTTTTACGAACCACTTAACCACTTCCATAACACTGAAATCACTTGGCTCTACTTTTCGCGAACCAACGATGCTAATTTAATAATAAAAGCATAGAAATTCATTATTTTTTATAATTTAAAAATTGCTTTCGTCATCGTAGCTATTGGATATTCGAAATATCGAAATTGCCCTAAACTATAAATGTACATTAAACGAAAAAGTGTCCATTTTATGCATTGCTTAAGCGTTTCGACATAAGGAGTACAGTAGCGAAGAGAAAAAAGTTCAAATGCGCTATTTAATGCGATTTCACTGCATTAAGCACACATGCTGTTCACCATTGAAGTCGCGTGTTTGAACTTGTAACATGTAACGATTTAAGAAGAATCAGCATTTTGTTTTTTAACTGCAACTATTTCTTTATTTTATGAAATAGTAATGAGCATTTTTAATTATACAATTAATTATGATTTTGCATCTTTAGTTATGATTCAAAGAGAAATAGAAAAAAATTCAAATGAATAAGAGGCATCAAACATTTATCACGTACTTAGCGTTTTGCATATTTTGAGCAAGCAAATTTCAATAAATTTAATTACTTTTGCCTTTAATTTAGTGATTTTTAATAAGATTTTTTTTTTTGCAAAAATCCAAATTATTTTGCTTACACTTTAGCAAAAGATAACTTTTCGGACAGTGCTCTACGCCATAATCAGGTCAATAGTGAAAGTAAATTGTGGCAGTCTTTTTCGACGAAGGATAACATCCGATATTTAGTTAAGACCAAATGTGACTTTATACATTTTCGAAATTTGTCGGCGATTTATCTATTTACAATACTTGGTTATTTTTAAAAACTTTAAAGGTTTGAATATCAATATTTCGCTAATTAAAAACATGAAAATTGCTTTAATTACCTCCTGTCCAATACCTCAAGAATGAATAAATACAAAAGTCTCTTCAATTCGGACAATAAAGCCGCGTTATTGAAAATTGCGCTGATAAAAGTGAAGAAAGATTTTTGTGTGAAATTTTGTCAATATGAATCCAAAAGCATTGTGCGGTTTAAAAAACATTTCCATATGGTAAAGGTTTATCCGGGTTAAAAAAGTTTGGATGACAATTTTGACAAACGGAGCCGGTAGCAAATGTTCCGCCTAAGCAGAAAAATTCAGTTTTGATTCCAGAGAAGCTATCGAGCTTTAAAATTTTTAATGCGATTAAAGTTTAAAGTTTTATAAAAATCACCCTGTAAACATTCAAATTTTCTAACCAATCACGATCAACTGTTTATCATTACAAATGAAAAAAAGTTTAATATTCGCAGCTATTGAGAAAATTTCTTAAATTAACGAATTGTCAAAAAATCATAAAAAATGTTCATTAGAGCTTTAAATGGTTGTCATATAAGGGAGAAAATTTACATGAAAAGTTTCTAAGATCTGTTTTGTCTTGTTATAAGTTTTAGAGCAAAATAGGTGATTATTTTACATTTTTCAAAAGCTAAAGAATTTACTTGACTTCAATGATGTCAGGTAATTGTTATGAAAATGAAGACAAGTTTTTTATTTAATAAAACATTTTAAGCCAAACTATTCTAGGCAACCACGTTTCGATGCGTGTTTAAGCATTTTAATAACAAATATAAATATCCGAATTTCTCTTTAGTTCATATACGTCCTATTTCCAAATTTATTGAATAAACCGACGCATGAAATGATAAATACGCATCATCCGTATCATATATCAGGGAAACATAATTAATTATTTGGAAAAGCATTTAACGCTTTTGAAAAAATATTGAAACATTAATTTTATTATTTACCACATTATTTAATTTCTTATTTATTCAAAATATATGCTGCCAAATGTTTTTTCGTTTTATTTTAAGCATGCGTTACTTTAAATAATTTTTATTTTTAAAATTTTAACAATTAATCAAAGAAGTTTTAAAAATATTTGATTTTATTTTTGTCGTCATTTAGACCATAAATTTGATCAAATAAAACAATTTTTATTGTTTGAGAGCAGCTATGCTCAAAGCGATAAAAAATTCAAATTTTTTTCCCGAATGTAAAAAAATCAGAGCTTATGATTTGTCCTGACCATATGCAAAGTTTTTGCTCATTTTACATCGAAACAACTTGACTCAATTTTATATATTTTATTTTTATATTTTAGTGATGTTTATGAAATTGTCTCGCTTGCAATATGTGACTTTAAATATATTTTCACTTAATATTGAATAAAAGTTGAATTTGACATGTAGGTGTGCAGAAAAATTATTAAATTTCATTTTCAACAAGCAGA